>JAMYXO010003066.1:0-21341 GCA_033310375.1 Conus canariensis | reverse complement strand
TTTCTAACACCGAAATTAAAGTGGTTTTTCCCTTTTCTTCCCTCCCCCTCCCCTCCGTTCACCACACCCTTGGCGAAAAACCCCCGACCCACCCCCCGGATGGGACACCCGGGGGGTTAAAACCCCTCCCTCCCCCCCCCCGTTGGACTTTAAACGGCCACAATTTAACATCCCCCCCCCCCCACCCCCCACACGGGAAAACAAAAACCTACATCCCCCCCCCCCCTTTTTACAAAAAGTCCCCAAGGACCCCAACAAACACCCCCTCCCCCCCCATTTTTCCCCTTTCAAAGAAACCCTACCAAAATTTGCCCAAGAGGGAAAAAAAGCCCCATAAATGTGGAACCCATTGGAAAAAAGAAAAGGAACTTCCCTTTTAAAAAAATTTTTAAAAAACCCCCAATTTTGGGAAAAAGGGGCAACTTTCACATCCATTTGTGGGCCCCCCCCCCCCCCAAAAAGTGCCCCCAAAAACCCCTTTTTGGGAAAACCCCCCCCCCCTTTTTAAAAACCCCTCCCCCTGTCCTTTTCCCCCCTTTAAAAACCCCCCCCCCCTCTCCCCCCCTTTCCCCTCTCTTCTCTCTCCTCTTCCTCTTTCTCTCTCTCTTCTTCCGGTGGCTTCCCTGAGGGAAACCGCAGACGTTTTTTTTAGCGCTCTCCCCCTTTGGTTCCCCCGCGTGGCCCCCTTTTTCCTTTTCGGTTTTTTTTTTGGCCCCCGGGACTAGAGGTCGAAACGGTCGTGTTTTGTTTTTGGGGCCCGTTTATCCCGTTTTCTGGTGGTTCGCTAACATTTTTTTAAAGATTTGTTTAGATTTCCCCCGCGTCGCTACTTTGCCAAAGCCCGCAGGATTTTCTGCTGCAAACACCATAGGGGACTTAAGGAAATTTCCAAAAAGGGGAAGGTAAGTTTTACGAAAAAGGGGGGTGAAATGGTTCTGGGCCCCAAAACCATCGCGGAAATCATTGTGATTGTGGAAGGGTTTATATGTTGAAAATCACATTCAAATTAAAATTTTCCCTGCTGGTTTCCTCTCGCGATGTTGTATTCTAGCAGTGTTACGTGTGTTTTTTCTTTGATGTTTGCCGCCCCCCTCCCCCCCCAAATCCCCCCTTTAGAAGGGCTTTGTAAACTTTCTCAATAAAATATTATTCATTATTTCTCTTCCCCTCTCTTTCTCTCTCTCTCTCTCTCTTCTTCTCTTTCTCTTCTCTATTTATTATTTTTCCCTTTTTTCAAAATCCTAATGGTATTTGATATAATATTTCAAAAAAGGAAAATGAAAATTAATTTCTTCCCTCTCTCTTCTCTTCCTCTCCCCTTTTCTTTCCTCTCTCTCCCCTTCTCTTCTCTCCCCCAAAACACACACCACGGGGCGCGCGCGCGCGCAACACACACACAAACACCACACACACACACACACCCACCCCAAAACCCCACCACACCACCAAAAGCCCCGCACACGCGCACTAAACATTCTGATTTTAAATGTTATGCATGGGTATGAATGCATTTCGAAACTGATAAATGAAATTTAATTTGTTTTTTCTATTTTGCTTGTAACCAAACATGAAAAGGTTAATTGTTTATATTTTTGTACATTCGTTGTCTAAATTAACTCTTTAGCAGAAAGTGTATGGGCCCTTTTTACAAAAGGAATGTCATCTTCTCTCTCTCTCTCTCTTCTCCTTCTTTTTCTCTCTCTTCTCTTCTCTTTCTCTCTCTTCTCTTCTCTCTCGTTCCCCTTTTATAATGATGGAGGATCGTTTCCTATGTCTGTGGTGCGGGCGTTTCTTCTTCTTTTCTTCTTCTTCTTCTTCTTCTTTCTTTTTTTTTGAAATTTCCAATTTTTTTAAAGTCTTGTTTGTCGTTTCAATTTTTTTTTAATTCAGTTAGAATCATCTTTAAAGAGGAACAAACTATCAAAAAAATTTTTAAAGTTTTGTTAAGAAAAAGAATGTTTTTCAGAAGTGTTTTTAATTTTTAAATTTCGTAGTCATCCCTTACTTAGTCCCCTTAGGGGGAAAAAGAGGGGTTTAAAAACCAAAACATGTTGTTATCGTTACCCTGGAAAAAAAAAGATCATCATCATCATCTTTCATCGTTTTTTTTCATACCCTTCCTTCATCATATCAAAATGTATGGTTTTATAGGGCGAAAATTCTTGGGATAATAAATTGCGCTCAACACCCCCCAAAAACATCCCCAAAGCCTGTTTTCCCCATCCCAAAAACCCAAACACACAAACACACACACACACCCCAAACCCCACCCACACACACCACACACGCACGCACGCCCGCACCCCACGGGGCGGCAACACAACACAACCCCACCACACACACACACACACCCCACACCCCACACGGGCCCCCCTCCCAACCAGGGTACTTACCCAAGTTCTGGGTTTTCCGGGTAAAAATCCAGTTTTGCATGAGTACAAAAAAGTCAGGTCAAGATAATGGAAACAGTATTTGATTTTTGGGTTTGGGAAAAGGGCCCTTTTCCTAAAAAAGTATGCTTTTAACTCTGATTAAAATTTGAAAAGGGTGGGGAGGCTTTAACGGCGAAAGGGAATTTTTCCAAAAAGTTTTTGGAAGATGAGCGAAGAGCCCGGGGAAGTTTGATCGGGGACAGAGAAGCAGAAAAAACTGTGGGAGTGTCCCAGAAACCGTAACGATAGGAAAAAATGCGTTTTGAACTGCCATCGACCATCATCACCCATATCATCCCCCAATACCCTCATCTCACCCATCATCTTTAAATCTTTTCTGCCCGTCGCTGTTTTGTTTTGTCACTCTCTTCTCTCTCTCTTCTTTTCTCCCCTTCTTCTCTCTCTCTCTCTCTCTCTCTCTCTTCTTCATATACACCCCAAATGCGTGCACGTGCCCCAAAAAAACCATCAACGTCCCCCCTTTTTTCCCCTACCCCCAAAACACGCGCGGGGCGCCCCTCCACATGCCCTTTTGGCTGCTCCACCCCCACCACACAAACCCCACAAAACCACACCCACACACCACACAACAACACACCCAACAAAAGGGCCCCGCGAGCTTTGTGCGCCCCAAAACCACAAAAACCCCCCCAACCCCCACCACACCATCCTGATAGAAACTGTCATGACATTGATTTTTTGACTGCGCGGGTCCAAATTTGAAAAACCTCTTTCTAGTATGGATACATGTTCAAAACTTTGTAATATATCATGAAATGTGTGAAATTTTTGGGCCCCAAATAAAAATTGATGCTTTGTAGTTTTTTTTCCCCCAAAAACCCTAAGCAGCTTTGAAGAATGTTAACATTTTAAAAAAAAGGAAGGGAAAACCTTTTCCTCTCTCTCTCTCTCTCTCCTCTTCTCTCTAACAAAACACCCCCACACAAACCCCCTACAAACCCCCACCGCCGCCCCCGCGCCGCACGCACCACACACAAAACACACACGCGCCCCAACCCCACACAACAACACCCCCCCCCCCCCCCCCCCCCCCCCCCCCCCCCCGCCCCAAGGCCCTGGAAAACCCTTAAAAATTATATGTATGTGGGGGCTGCGTGGGTGCGGGGCCCGCCCCAACCCAATACTGCACACCCGAAACCTCCCCCCATTACCCACCCCCCACCCACCCCCCCACCCCCCTTTAGGTCCCAAAAAACCTTTTTACATATCATAAAAATTTAACCCTCTGCAGTTTAAATGTATGGAAAAACCATTTTGTTTGGAGGTACCCGGGAATTCGTCTTCATAAGGGACATTTTTTTTTTCCATTTTACTTCGATGTTCAGCCCCTTTAAAAAAAAAATGTTTAGATTGGCTTTGTTTTGTTAATTTACATTTTTAAATAAAATTTTTCCCCCAAATTAAAATTTTTAAGGTCTAGCTTTACCCTCGGTTTTTTGTTTTCTTCCGTCCCCAGTAAAAAGGGAAACTCGTTGGGAGGTGGCAGCGGGAGGTCTCAGAAGGAACCCCCCCTTCAAGAAGGGTTTGGGCCCTTATTCCTGACACTTGGGGGGGGGTTGGGCCCCCCGGGGTTAGACCCGGGATGCCCCTTGTCCCCCTTTTTTTTTCCCCACCCTTGGGCGACCCCTTGGGGGGGATTCGCCCCCAGGGGCCCCTCTGGACATGTCTTTTTTCCACTTAATGACTCGCGTTTTTAAACCACTGAGCCACAGGGACCCCTGTTTTTGTAAAAAAATTTAACCCTTAGGGAAGTTCACTTTTTGTTCCCTTGACCAGATCCAGCTTAAAACACTCCTCCCGCTTCTCCCCATTCCCTTTCGGGGTTTGGGTTTTTTTCCTTTTCCCTGCAATGAGAGCTGTTTCATGGGGGCTGTATCCCGCTTTTCCTACAAACCCCCTAGTTTCCAATTTTTTTCAGTGGGACTTTGACCTAAATTCCCCCTTTTTTCCTCAGGCGGGTTTGCCAGATCAATATTTTTCCCGTCTTGTAGTTTGAGTTTCCCTTTCCTTTCTGTTCTCATTTGGAAACCGGGGCCCTCGTCATGACCCGTGCTTGGTTGACTTAGGGGGGAAATACTTGTCTGGTCTCTTTGCCATTTGTGTTGTTTTTTGGGGTGACTCTTCCATTTGGGAGGTCTGCAGTGCACCCCCAGTCTTTCCCCCCGCCACCCGCTTGCCTGCATGTTTCGGGGTGGCACTGTTGTTTTTTGGGCCCATGATTTGCTGCCCCCTGCCGTGAAGAATGTTGCGGGTCCCTTTTTTGGAGTCTGATTTCCCTTTTGGGGTTTTGGGTTTACTAGCCCGATACTTTTTAAATCTCTTTGACATTGGTTGTGCCCCCAGTCCCCCTTTCCCTTGACCCCGGGGCCTTTTTTCATGGTTTTGGACATGCCCCACTGTTTGTTTTTCGGGCCCAGGGGGGGCTACAGGTCGTTTTTTTCCCCACTTCACCAGGTTTCCCATTTGATTTGCGAAGGTCATATCCCGATTGAGAATGAAGGCTGTCCGAGAGGGGCCAGGGCCCAAAATGTCATTCCAAGTGGGGACTTCTTTGGAGTGCTTCCCCCCACGTTGTCCATTCCCCTTGCGGCTTGCTGGATGTTTTTTGGGAGTTTTTTTTGGGTTTCTTCTTCTTTTCTCAATCCCCTAAAAATCATCATGTCTTTTGGTTTTTCCCCTTTGGGCCCTTTGCACCATTCATTTTTTGGTAACCCCAGCCCTTGTCTGTTGGCGTGTGTTTCCGGGTTTTTTTCTTGATCTTGAGACTTTCTTTTCCCGGAATTTCCCTCCCCCTCTTAAAATTTCCTTTTTGCCTTTTTTTTCAGCTGGGGCTTAATTGTTCTTTACCCCCTTGTCTTTTTGAGCCCCCACCCAGCTTTAAAGTTAAATTCTTCCCGCTTTGTTTTCCCCAGGGGGAAATTTCCCGGGGTTTAGTTTGCTTTTTTTTGGCAAACATCCCGCGTAATTTTCAGTCAAAACAGGGGGGGGGACCCAACCATTTTTGTGAACTTGTTGATTTTGGCTTAAATTGCCTCCAATGTGGTCCCAGATGTGAATATCATCGAGGCCATGGGGGAGTTTTTGGTATCAGCATAAAATCCGAACCAGCCCTTGTTTTCCCAGGGAGCCCACACGGGGTTTTTTGGTTCCAACCCTTCCTCCGCCATTGTTGGTTTCTTTTGCTTTTGGTGTTTTTCGGGAAAAATAACCAACCCCCTTTTCCCAGGCTTTTTTTGGGAGGGTTTTTCTGTGTTTTGGGAAAAAGGGTTTGGTTGAAACAAAGACCCACAGACCCGGCCACTTTTCCCTTTTCCCTCAGTGAGAGACCCCCGTGATTTCTTTGGTTTTGGAACTTCTTTTGGTGGGAAAACTTGTCGTCCAGCCTCTCCAGCACATAAAGTGTTTTCTTCCGGAGGGAACTCACTGTAGGGGTCTTTCCTAAAGGCCTTGAGGGGAAAGGCATTTTGTATCCATCCCCCCAAGGGTTTCTTTTTTGTTCGCGTTGTTTGTTGTGTTTTCAAGAGGGTTTCCCTTCCCAGCCGAACGTTTTGGGGAAATTGCCCCGCCTTTGGGCAATCCCCTTCCAAAGTTAAACCAGTCTGTTGTGAAACCCCCTTGGGTAGAAAAACCGCATTGAGAAGCCATTGAAGAATTTTTGACCCTGTGCGGATGTTCTTTGGAAAATGGTAATTCAAGAGAAACAGAAATAATTCAGGGGGGACAGACCCAAATATGCGTTTCCCCCAGATCAAGCCACACTACGCCCAGGTCTTTTTTTCTGTTTTTCCCTTTTTTGGATTGCGCCCCCGCCCTTGTGGGTGTTTCCCCCGCCACCCCACCCCTGGGATGCTCCCTTTTTGGACTGACCACCAAGAATTTTTTTCCCATCGGGGTATTGGTCCCCCTTGTGCCATGAAAGGAAGAAGTTTTTCCCCTTGACGTTCGTGGGGTTTTGGCCCGGAACTGGTAAATGTCACTTGAGTTTTGTCTTTGGGGATGTACACACCATCTCCCGTCTTTTCCATGGCCGTGATTTCTGGTTTCCCCAAAGCCGTTTCCGGGACCCCCTGTGGAGCCACCCAGCCCCCTTTGGGCCCCTTTCTTTTTAAAGCGGGTTTTAAGGTATTCCTTTTGGGCCCGGGTTGTTGATTTGGTTCGGGCTTTGTCGCCCCTTTTTGTTTCCCGCCAACGTTGGAGGCTTGCCTTTTTGAAATTTTTCTCGGGTTGGTTGGCAAAAAGCCCTTAAAAGGTGAGTGGTCCCTTTCCCTTTTTGGGGGTCAGGTATGTTTTCCTCAGATGGCTAAAGAACCCCTTTGCCCAATTGGGCCCCAGATTTTGGTCCCTCAAACAGTGTTCTGGAAAAACGGGAAAGGGATCTTGAAAAAGCGCTTTTGTGTCTTTTCTTTTTTGCTTTTCCCCTTTTCCCTCGCAGTTTTCCGTTTGTGGGGCACTGTTTTTTTTCTTTGGGTTTTCCACAGTTTTTCCCCCCTTGGGTTTTTCAGCTGGCAGTGCGATCTTCATTTGCTTTCTTGAGGTTTTTTTTTTTGGCCCCTTGATCTTGCCCATTTTTTTGGGGTTGGATTTCTTTGGGGGTGTTTTTTTTTGGGGTTTATTTTTGCCCCTTGGGGTTTTTCTACATGTGGCCCCCCAAATGCCCCCATATGTGGCTGTTTGTTTTCCCGGGTTGTTTTTTCCCTATCAGTGCTGGGAGTCTTTGGCCCCTTTTTGCATCATTTTCTCCCAATCCCCTTTTCGTTTGTCGTGGCAGGTTTGAGTTTCGGCGCCTGGATCGGGGCCGGGTCCCAAAATCCTCTCCCCCCCAACGCGGGGTGCCCTTGGCCTGTGGTTTAAACCCGGGCCTTGGTTTTCCCGCCCGTTTTTTGCGGATGCGTGCGTGCGCTATTCAGTTGGTCCCCAAAACCTCCATCTTTGTTTGTGGTCTTCATCCCCGGGTGGAGCGAAACGCTTTCCCCAAGCAATGGTTTTCCATTTGGCCCGGTTATGCCCGTTGGGATTTCCCGTCTGATTGGTTGGCCCCGAGGATTCATCATTTTTCCCCCCTTTCGGGGAATCTGGAGCATTTTTTTCCCTTTTTTTCTTAGTACCCAACTTTATTTAAGGCAAAGGGGGGCCACCCCACAGACCCCTTGGTTTGGTTTTTTCCCCAGTTTTCCCCGGTTTTTCCCCGGGAAACGCCCTCGGCCTTTTTCCCGGAAGTCAATGGTTTACCCATGCATCAGTGAAAAAAACTCGTGGAGAGCGTGGCAGCAGAGATTTCCTCAAAAGGAAAAACCCCCCTTTTAAAGGAAAGTGTTTCGGCCTTTCCCCTGCACTCTGGGGGGGTTTGGGCCCAACCCGGTTCAAGACTCCGGATTCCTCTGCGGGCCCCCTTTTTTTTTTTTTTTCCCTTTTTTTGGAAAGGGAGCCCTGGCTGGGTTTTCGAACCCTCCCCTTGGGGAATGTCATTTTACTTAATGATCGCGTTTTAACTGAGCACAGGGCCACCTGATTTTTTTTGGGGAAAATTAAGCCTTATGAAGTTCAATTTGGTTCCCCCTTGCCAGACCCAGCTTAAAAACACCTCTCTGCCGTTTAAAAAGTTTGGGCTTTTGGTTTTTTTCCCTTTCCCTGAAAACTGAAAAGTGTTTCATGGGGCTGTTTTGCAGCGTTTACAAACCCCTAGCCCCAATTTTTTGCGTGGGGGACTTTGCCCTGATAGCCTTTCCCCTCAGGTGTTTGCCAGATCAGATTTTTTTAGTCTTGTAGTTTTGGGAGCTGCCCCCAAATTTTTTTTCATTGGCACCGTGAGCTCGATCATGTTTCAGCTGTTTGGTTGACTTAGGGTGAAATTTTTTGGTCTCATGAAATCTTGTGATGTCTTGGGTGACTCTTCCATTCGGGGGAGGCCCTGCAGTGCACTCCCAGCCCATCTCCCCCGTCCAGAGACTCTGCTGAAATAAAAAAAAAAAATTACCAAATAATTTTAATCTCCACATTAAAGGAAAATTTTTTCCCCGTGGGAACAATTAACTTTCGAGTCTTTCAAAGTCCTTCCTTTGAAAAAAAGGGAAAAACTCACATTCCATAGGTAATGATTAATGGAACCCTTCCCTCTTATTACAAAAGTTTACATTTGTCATATCGATAATTTTGATATTTTCAGCACTATTGTTAAAAAAATTTTCTGTGGCATATTTAAATTTGAAACCATTTTCATTTTGTTTTTTTTAATTTTGTTGCCTTTTCAGAAACCCTTCCCCGTCAATTGGTATATTAAGCGTGTTCCCATTTTAAAAAAGGCACTAATTTTAAAAAAACTTCATTGATTCCCAACCATGATTCTTTAAAAAGTACGATCCCTTTTAGTAACTCCCAAATTTTTTGAAGTGCAAAATTTTTTTATCTTTCCCCAAGTTACGGTTGATTTAAATCTTTTTTCTCTGAAAAGCTTTGATCGAATGCGCGCAACTTAGTAATTCAAAAAATTTGGGACTGAAACCCCATTTCCTCTGCCAGCCCGTAAGGTTACAAAGTTCCCATCATCATTGATTTAAATGTTTAACAAAAGAAATTTTTTTTTCCCCATCCATTTTTTTTAAATGAAAGTTTTTCCCTTTTAGTCATGGTTAGTTATTTGTAGTCAGCGTTGGCCCCAGGGGGGGCAAGGGCCCGGATGAAAGCCCCAAAACAAAACAAAAAAAAAATGAAATTTGTTCCCTGTTCCCCTTGAAAATAAAGTTTTAAACAATACTAAATGAACCCAATTTAAAAAGGGATCTCTCTCTCTCTCCCCTTCTCTCTCTTTTTCTCTCTTTTTCCTCTGTGCCCTTCTCTCTTCTCCTCTCTCTCTCCTCTTTTCTTTTCTCTCTCTCTCTCTCTCTCTCTCTCTTTCTCTCTCTTCTTTTCCTAAACCCCGTTTTCCCCACAAAAAAAAGGGGTTTCTGGGGGTGATTTCGACAGGCACATCCCCTTTGGGTTTCACGGGCCTGTGTCCTAGCAGACCAGCCCAGTAATGTTAAAGTTTTCGGGTTTGGAGAAAATACATGTTCATAATGAAGGCAGAGAAGGGAAAGTTTAAAAAGCGGGCCTTTTGAAGGGATACGAGTGGGCAG
Source organism: Conus canariensis (assembly GCA_033310375.1). Taxonomy (NCBI): domain Eukaryota; kingdom Metazoa; phylum Mollusca; class Gastropoda; order Neogastropoda; family Conidae; genus Conus; species Conus canariensis. Next base: position 11,776 of record JAMYXO010003066.1, on the reverse strand, counting down.
CCCCTGACCAAAAGGGGGGAAATACCATGGGAAGTTTCAGCGGGAAAGGGGAAAGCAGGGCCTACTACCCCAAGGGCAAGGGGTGGTGACGGAACCCGGGGAGACGACAGGGAAAAATGGAGAAGCTCCCGTGACGAGGCCCCACCTCAATTTTTGCCCCCCTGGGGCCCGATCCTGCTTTCTGCCCTGTTTTCCCACACTGTCCAGACCCGCACGAATCGTGCTGCCTTAACGGCCAAGCCCCCCATTTGTTTGTACCCTGGGCAAACTGAGGATGTGATGGGGTTCAGTGTTCGGATGACCTGGCAGTGGGGCGGGGTCCAGACGGGTAAGGGCCGGGGACAGCACGGACACGGCCAATCCTGGGTGCAGAACCCCCGAGGGGTGGGCAGCCGGGGGACGGGCGGGGGAAGCAGAGCCGGGGCAGTACCCTTGCTGGGTTTTGGGGTCGGGGTTTCCCCGGGTTGCACCCCTACCACGCACCCATCCAGTGCATAAAAGGGTCACAGCGTGGTGGGGTGGAGGGGAGGGGGGGGGGGAATTTCCATGTGGCGTGAAAGCCGTTGGGTGGTGAAAAACCGTCAGCAGCCACTCCAGTACAACTAGGCACCCGTCATTACGTCGCCGTTACCCCCTTTCCAGAAAAGGTAAATGCCACGGATGGGGGTCAAAACCCCGTAACAAAGGAAAGAAAAATCGGGGAAAAAGGGGGGGCCCCAAAGAAAGGGACGGTAGGCACAGCCCTTGTTTTGATTTTGATGTAGTTGAAAAATTTGGGCTTTTCCGGCGATGTTTCTGAACACTAAAATAATGTTATTTTTGTTTTGTTAATTTGTTTTAAAAAGGCTAAAACAGAAATGTCAGTAATGTTGCAAAAACTGATACGGGTATTTTTGGAATTACTGGTCTTTTTAAAACCTTTATTCAGGCAAATTTCCCATGTTAATAACAAAAAAGCATCTTTTTCCCATTGTGTCGTGAATGTGAAGGTATTGGGCGTTCCAAAAAAACCTTGTTTCTGTCTTATTTTTTTATAAAATATGTTTTCGGTTGCGGGTTTTAAAACCCTTTTCCCAGACATTTCCAGATTCTTTAACCCCTTTCAGGGTACCCTTTATGTTCCCCGGGGGTCAAACGGGTCAGCCCAGTCTCCACGTCGTCTTTCAGGCGGGGTCGGTTTTTAGTCCCGAAAAACTTTGACTGAAAATGTGACTTAGAAATTTAATGTGAACTCCCACAATATTTTTTTTGCTAAAAGATTTCCCCAAAAGCTTTTGGAACCCAATGGGTGTTGCTTTTTAAATTTGGGGCTTATATACCTCCCCGGGATTCAAAATTTTTTATGGGGAAAAAACAGATAATTTAAATTGTATCTCCATGTAGAAGACTGTTTGCTTTATTTGGTAGAGAGTTTGAAAGGCTCCCCTTATAAACTGTGGAGATTTAAATTCAAGAACCCGGGTTCCCCCAGTGTTAAAAATGTTTAAAATAATGAAATTTTTTTTATGATGTGCGGGAATTATTGACCAAATAATGATTTAAAAAACCCCCTGGGTAAAATGCGTTTGTAAAAGGGGGAAAAGTAAATTAAAATTTTTTTGGTCGTTATTGTTTTGTGTTTTGACTGTATGAAAGGGGCATTTTAAAGGGCTTGGTCCGGACTTTTTCCGGGGATTCAATAAAGTATCAACCCAAAAGGGGGGCAGTGTTATAGGGTTTTTTTGGTTTCCCAAAATCCTTAGTAAAAATGTGTAAATGTTTTTTAAAGTTATTTCCCATGGTTGAAACAAAAACGGGTTTCCAATTTTTTTGTCTCTCAATCGTCATATGTTTTATTTCCCAACAAAACCTTGAGTGAAAAACCTTTTTAATTACCAAAAAACCCTGGAATGAAAGTCACAAGTTGCTTACAATGACCTTATGTGCAGTGCGAGGTGAGAAAAAACTTTTCTTGGATGAAACCCTGTTAATTATTGAAAATGATATAAATCTGGGCTTGCTAAATTTAATGAGTGTTTTGTTTATGCAGGAAAAATTTCATGGAAACTAAATGTATTGGATGTGGGAAAAAATGGGAAAAATATGGTTTGAATGGAATGTAGGCAGAGTAGAACCCCTTCTTGCGCCCGGATCGGCGCCAATTGGGGAAAAAAAGCCAAATTTTATGCTAAAAATCTAGTTACTCTGAAAAAAAAAAACAGTATAAAGAGTTATTAGAATCGGAAAGAAACTGCATAAAGAAAAGATTGTGCCCCTCAATACAGGAAATTTAAATTTATGCAAGAAAATTTTGGGATACCATTTTGTTCGTGAAATTAGGACTGGTGTGCAAAAAAACGATAACAAAAAATGAATAGTAAACAAGGGGGTATTTTTTGCTCCCTAAGAAAACCTAACACAGGTAAATTTTTTTCAAGGGCTGGGGACAAACCTTTTAAAAATTTTTAATAAAGTCAGGGCAAATACATTTGACGAAAAATTAATAGTGGGGGGGGGGGGGGGGGAAAAAGCGCAGGCCCCCAACTTTAAAATATTTTTTTAGTAATGGACTTGGCCCAAAAATTTGGACTTAAGGGGGGGGGGGGGGGGGGTTTGAAAGGGGAAAAAACTTTGGGGAAATGGGAATTTTAAAAAAAATTTGTTTAAAATATTTAAAAATCTTTTACTAAACTGATAAGGGAACCATCGCAATCCCCTTTTTAAAGGGAGATAATTTGTTTTTGCCCGTCGAGGCCCTTTTGTCCCCTGGGGCGGGGTCATAGGGGGCCCCCTGCGGTTTTGTTGCGCTCCTGGCGTAAATAGAGACCCCACCCATTCCTAATAGTGGTGTTCTCCCCCACCAAAGGGGGCAAAAAAGGAAACCAAAAGCACCCCCCAAAACAGCCAGCAAAAGGTAGGGAAATGAAAAACAAACGAAAATGGGGGGGGGGAAAAAAAAAAGCTTTAAAAAAAAAAAGGGCATTTGCAAAAAGTATAAAATGTAGTGGACAATCTTTTTTAGCTACGGCCCTTGGGGGATCCCCCCAAAAATGCAAGGGAGATCAAAAAGCCCAAACACCGACGGCAAATTAACCCAAAAAACCCAATTTAATCAAAACCCAAAAACGGAAATGAAATGAGGCAGGGGGAAAATAAAAAATAAACAGTAAACAAGTGGGTATTTTTTGTCCCCTTTAAAAAAACCTAACACAGAGTTAATTTTATTCAAAAAGGCACGCCCTTTTTAAAAATTTAATAAAGTCAGACAAAAAATAGGGCGAACAATCTAATTTTGGGGGGGGGGGGGGGGGGGGGGGGAACCCCAAACGAGGGGCCCCAAAATGAACTATCTTCCTGTAATGACTTGGCAAAGTTTGGGGCTTTAAAGGGGGGGGGGGGGGGGATTTGAAGTGGAGGGAAATGGGAAAAATGAAAATTTTTAAAAAAATATGTTTTCAGAAAATTTTAAAAATCTTCATAGCTGTTTGGGAACCCTGCCAATCCCCCTTTAAGGAGATAAATTTGTATTGTGCCCCTTTAGGTTTTTGTCGTGGGGGCGGACTATAGGGAGACAGGTGGTTGTGTTGTTCCTGGCGTAAATAAGGGGACACACCACCCAAAAATTACGTGGTGTTCTCACCCCCAAGGGTGAAAAAGTCCCAAAAGACCCCCCAAAACAGCCCCGGGGAAAGGTAGTAAAAAAAACCCCAAAAGGGGAAATGGGGGGGGAAAAAAAATGTTGCAAAAATAAAATCCCCCAAAAGTTTTTAATATTAAAAATTTCGTTGGCCCCCCCCCCCCCGGGGCCCCCCCCCCCCCCCCCCCCCCCCCCCCCCCCCGGCCCCCCCCCCCCCCCCCCCCCGGCCCCCCCCCCCCCCCCCCCCCCCCCCCCCCCCCCCCCCCCCCCCCCCCCCCCCCCCCCCCCCCCCCCCCCCCCCCCCCCCCCCCCCCCCCCCCCCCCCCCCCCCCCCCCCCCCCCCCCCCCCCCCCCATCAGATTGTGTCTAAAGCTTTTTTGACCCTTTTTTCAAGTTTAAAAAGGTGGCCAGTCTTGAATAAAGTTACTCTTTTGTTTTGGGGTTTTTTTATTTTGGGGGCAAAAAAAAAACCCATTGTTTACTGTTTTATCGTTTTTTGGGCCCCGCCCCCATTTCCCTTTCCCAAAAAATGAATGGTTTTTATCATTTTGTAATGTGTTAATTCTGTGCCAGACACTGTTGCAAATGCAGTTTGGGGATATTGATGTTCCTTTTATGATGGCGTTTTTAACATTGTAGCCGGGTTTCTAAAAAGGGGGTTTTCTTGGTCACCCCTATAAACGAGGATTTTGTTTACGAAATTTGTTCCCCCTTACCTCCCTTTTATGATTGTCTCTTTTTAAATTTTGTAAATTTTTTTTAAAAACATGAAAAAACCCCCAGAACCTATTTGTTTTGTATAGTCACTGGAAGTCACAAAAATTAATGTATCCTATTCACTCCCAAAGGGTGGAGAGAAGCCATATTTTCGCCCAAAATGGTATTTTGACCAAAATTATCTTGGGCCATTTTTAATTTCCGACGAAAAACTGTAAATAAAAATTCCCGTTTTCCCCAAAAGTTTTGAGGGGAAGCCCAAAAAATCATGAATGCGCATTTAAAAATAAAGTCCATAAGCTTTATTTCGTATATTGCATGCCCATATCTTTTCTGTACAAAACTTGGACTTTACGAAATGACTGCGGTCGTTTGAGCGGTTGCCTTCTTTGTTTTTTTGTGGTTTGATCTAAAATTTTTGTTTCCCTGAAAAAACGGGGGTTTCCCAAACGAAATCTTTTTAATAAATCCCTTTCTTGTTTGAGCAAGCGAAAATTTTTGTAAAAAAAAATTTCATTGATGGACCATTTTTAACCGGGGAAAAACGCTTTATCGAAGTTGGGGTTTGTAAAAACAAGTTGTGTTTTCTATCAAAAATTTTAACGCAAAGTTTTTCCGCTTTGGGGGGGATCTTTTGGGGAATGAAAATTTATATGTATGGAAAAAAGCGAAAATTTAAGCTTTTTATTCATTAAAAAAATTTTTTCCCTGCTGTTTAGTTTTTTCATCGAAAAAAAAGGGGAAAAATGACGTAAGCTCTTAAAAGTGGGTTTTTTCTCGGACTTTTTTCGCCAATAACTTTTTCACAGCCCTAGAATTGCAAAAACTTTAAACCCCGTTTTTTTTCCTTGGGTTCTGGGTTTTCAACCCATATCGAATATGTTTTGGGTTTCTTTGAAGGGCGGCGAAACTAGGGCAAACCCGAAGCTGGGCAGGTTTTTTTTGCACAAAATTTTGTCATTTTGCCGTCCGCGAGGCTATTTTTCGCGCGGCGCTGCGTTTTCTTCTTTTTCGGTCCCGGGAAACTTTTATAATTTTTATTTGGGGGGCGGCGTTTTTGCCCCATCAGGTGCCTGAGTGTAGCTAGAGCGTTGTAGAGGAGAGAGAGGGTTTCTCAGGCCCCCCTGAGGTGAGAGAGATTCCCCGGCGTGTTTTCCCGGTTTAGCTCCTTGCCATGGGAGGGAAAAAAAGAAAGGAAAAAAAACTCCACGTCGTCCTGTGTTTTCTTCTTGAATGGTGCTTTCCCTTGGTTCCGGGACCTTTCCCCCAAACTGCCCTTTTTTTAAAACCCGAAAACCCTTTTCCCCTCCCCCACCATCCCAACTGGCGTGCGGGGCAGGTCCCAAGCCCGGGGGCCAAGAAGACACAGCCCAAAAAGAAGGACATAGGGACACACGGCCCAAAGAAGGAAACCAGGCCCTGAAAGTGGATTTGGGCAAGGAGGCCAGCCACCCCCGACAGCCCCACCCTCTTTCGGCCCCCCCAAATGCGCAAATTTTTGGGGGGAAGGCGCAGGGATTTCATCGGGGAAACCACCTTGTTTCTGAGGGCTTCAAATATGCCCGATCTCATGGCTGCTGGTGGTCCTGAGGGGCCTTGGAGGGCGACACGGCCCGCAAGTTCTAAAGATGGGGGGGAGGAGATAAAATCGCCGCGAAAATCTTCGCCCTCCTGGAACAGCCCCGGGGTTTAGAAAAGGGGCTCCCCCTGCCCTTGCGGAGCATTCTACAAACGCCCGCAAGGTCTGGCAGAAACGTGGCTGAATAGCTGCTGCAATGGGAACCTTTGGGGCGAAAGACCAACGCAGTACAGCCAACACTCTTCCTCGGCCCCGTGAGGGATTCCCTTTTTCAACGGGGGTGAAACCTCCTTTGGGTTAGGAGAAAAACCCGAAGCGGTTTCCCGAGGGGAAAACCCAAAAGCCCTTTTTGGGGAAACGGGCGAGGAGGCCCCCAAAGCGGATGCGGAAAACAAATGCCTGACCCATGTGCAGCAAGTGCTGAGCCACCAACACTGGGCGCCTTCCCCCGGTTAAAAACCCAGTTGCCGCCCTCACCAGTGAAAACGGCATCCCTGGGAAAAAAGTCAGGGAAACAGAAAAGTTGCTGTGGGCGCCCGCCCTCCAGGGCCCGGGGGGAAAGGGCTTTGGGAACCCCCCACCCAAACCGTCGTCGCCGCCCCCCAAGACAAAAGGGGTTTCCCAAAAAGTGGTGGTGCCAACACCCGGGGGGACAGAGGGCAGATCCGGGCCAAGAAACAGTTTCAAAACCCTGGAAAAAAATCCCCGGCCCCCCGGTCAACCCAGCGCCCCTGAGGCAGCAAACAGGGAAAAAACAACCCCGTTGCCCCCAATAGCAGGCCCGCGGGGGGCAGGAAAACACCAGGCTTGCAGGGGGAAATTTCCCGACAGTGACAAACACTGTCCAAAGGGGGGCCCTTCTCCGCCCCCCTTGACACGGGGAGTGAAGGGTTTCTACCCTAACGGAGACCTGCGTAGGAAAAACATTTGAGGAACATGAGGCGAGAGACTGCCAGTTTAAACTGGGTTTCGTAAAAAGGGGGTGGGGGTACCCCACTTGGCCTTAAACCCCGTCGACTGGGGGGGTTTCGGCAAAACCCTTTTGCCCCCCCGCGTCCCTGCCCTGGTCGTCCAAAAAAACCCCGGGGCCCCTTTAGCAGGACCCCAAAAAAAGGGTGCCGGTTCTGCGGGTTTTGAAAAATCCTCAGCCTGTGCCTAAGCCCAAATCCTTTGGAGGCCCCCCCCTTTTCCCCGCAAGCCAAACGCCCAGGAAAAAAAGGAAAAAAGCAGCAGGGAAAAAAGGGCCCCTTTTCCATGACCCGCCAACGGATCCCCGCCTACTCTTTAAACTGTAAGGGGTCAAGTAGCCAGAGCCCTTCGCCGCACCTCCTGGCCCCCGCCCCTGCCCAAACCTCTCCCTCTTGGGGGTGATGTGATCCCTCCCTTGGTCAGTAAGGGGGAAAGTGCCGTTTTCGTCAGAGTTTGCCAACCTCTTCCGGAGGATGTGTTTCTGCCGGACGAAAAATCCCAAACGCTTTTCCTGGAGGCCTTTGAAGTGGGAAGAAAAACAGGGACCAAAGTAACCAGGCATTTAAAGGCTAATTGTTCCCGGGAAAAAAGGGTAGATCCAGTTCCTCCCCCGCCAAAATCCCCCGTCCACAGTTCGTGGCACCAACCCGTCAACAACAGCAGTTGCAGGGGGGCTCCTGTCGAGACGATCACAAAACCCTTTAGGAAAAATGAGGAAGATCTCGGCCCACATGATGCAGTCTTTTCCTCGCCTGAAGGGCAAGGAGGACTTGCCAGTTGCCCCGATACCCCCCGGATCCCCCCCCACCAACTCCCCGAGGTTTTCCCAAAAAAACATATCAAGGGCCTCCCGTCAAAAGGGAAAAACACCAGGCCACAGCCCCTATGCAGCACCAGTGGTCAAACGTAAAAAAGAAAGAAGGCCCGCATCCGCCTCTGGTCGTTATAGACGCCCCCAACACCAAGACCTTTGGGGGGCGCCCTTTCCCCCTGCCTAGGGTCCAGGAATCCTTCGTTTCCTTTTGGGCGGCTCCGTTTTTTTTTCCACCCCTTTACCTGGTCGGGCTTTACCAGATCGCCATGCAAACCCGATGGGCCCGCACAAGAAAGGCTTTTTACCAACCCCCTTTTTCCTTTTTTGGGAAAACACCAGGGTGCCCAGGGGGCTCTCCACAGCACCTGCCCCATTCCAGAGGATAAGCAGACCACCAAAGTCTGACTTCCTGTTTGGTTCCCGTAGTCTACCTGGACGACCTCCTGGTGATTCGAAGACCTTTGAGGAACACCTGGGGAGGCCCTTTACCGCCTTCTGCAGAAGAAATTGGGAAAGGGCCCGAAGTTAAAGGGGAGACAAATGGCCCGTTCCCCCGTCGCCAAGTCAATTATCTAGGGCCCCGATATCTGCTGGGGGGTCAGCTGTGAAGCCCGGGAAGGTTGAAAAACTGTTAAAAAAAATTTGGCCCGGCCGAAAAACCCCGAAAAGGAAATGCGAAGGGTTTTTGGGTTTGCCAGGGTAATTTCCGGCGGGGGTTTATCCAAAACTTTTGCCAGAATTTTCCGACCCCCCCAGATCTCGTGGGCCCAAAGGGAGGCAACAAGCCCCAAAAAAGACAGTAGATTATCAATGCTGGGGGCCCCAACCCCCACCCAGGGCCTTCAAAAGTCTGAAAACAGGGTCTGACAACTGCACAGTCCTTTTGGGTTTTCTGATTTCCAAATCCCCCCTTCATCCTGGAAACAGAGCGAGGGCCCCGTGGCCTTGGCGCCCTTACTGTCACAAGAAAAAAATGGGCGGGCGCAGGGGCCTGGCCTATGCAAGCCGCCAACTTTTCCACAGAAAAGAAACGGGCCAACTACTTTTAGTATGAAACTAGAAAATTTCCCGGCGATGAAAAAGGGCCCTTTCTGAGAAGTTCAGAGGGTTACCCCCCTGGGTGCCAAATTCACTGTTTCAAATGACAAAACCCCCTTGTTTCCCCTTCCGCCCGGGCACCTTGGGGCCTGAGGGAAAAGATGGGTTCACCAAAATGGCCCAATTTTAATTTGAGGTACAGTAAAGCCCAGGAAGAACCCCCCAGCAGATGCTCTCTCCCCGCCCCCCAAAGGGAAAATCCTCCCCAAACGCTTCTACGGGTTAACCCCCCCAGCTCGCCATGGCCCCGGAAACCCCCTTTCGAAAGCGTCCCCCTTTTCGACCCCGTCCCATCACCCCGGAATCCCCATCCAAGGGGCCCCAAACCCGACCCCACCTACCCCTTACCCGTCCCCACCCGAACCTTTTGCAGCTCCAGAAACAAGATCCATCATCGGCCAGTCCCCGGGGCACTGGCCCGCAAAACCCCAACAGGGAAGAACAGGAAACTGGGGCGCTTGCACCCGCACCCTGCCCCTAACCTGAAAGAGGGGTTTTTTTCACCCCCCCGCATTTTTTCCCGCACCACCACCCAAAGGGCCTGTGGAGCAGTTGGTGTTTTCCCGGGACCCTTTCGACCTGACGTTTTGGCTTCGCTCCCTAAAACCCGGGTGGGCCCCCAAGGGCTAGAACGCACATTGGTCTCCTTTCCAAACCAGAGTTACTGGCCCGGAATGCAAACCCGGGGCACGAAGTCGTACAATTTGGGCTCCCGCCCGCAAAGCATATTTGGGGCGGCGACCCACTGTCCCACCACATTTTGGTCATTGCTGGATCCCCACCCCTTGGAAGTCCTGGCCCTAGACTTTACAAAGCTAGACCCCGCAAAATGACGGGGGGGAAAAAAAAACGTCCTTGTCTGCCGGGGGGTTTTTAAACCCAAAATTTACCCAAAGGGGAAATACCGACAAAAAACAGGAAAACCGTGACCGTCGCCAAAAACCTGGTGCATGTGGTTTCCGCGTTACGGAGTTCCAGAGAGGTTACACAGCGACCAGGGCCGAGGGCTTTGAGTCACGCCCTGATCCCGGAGCTGTGCTCGATCCCATGGTGTGAAGAAAATCGCACCCCACACCATACCTCCCCGAGGAAATTTGGGCAAATGTGAACGATTAAAAGGGGCCCTTTCACGCCTTCCCGCGCCCCTGCCCCCGAGGAGAAAACCCGTGGGCCCCGTTTCACCTTCCCGAACTTGTGCAGGGTTTTACAAAAAAACCCCCCACGCCCCCACGGTTCGCGCCCCACTTCCTGCTTTTCGGCCCGCAAACCAAAAGGGCCCCCGGGCGACGACCTCTTGGGGGACCCCACTCGCTGCCCCTGGGGGCCCTTGAAGGGTGCCCGCATCGTCTTTGCCTCAGGGGCCCCCTGAAAGGGTTTTAAAACCGTTAAAGGGAAAGGGGCAGCGAAAAGGGACAAACTTTACGGACAAAAAGGCTGCTGACCATGGCCCCCCGAACATAGGCGAAATATGTCTTTTCCCCGGGAACCCCATTTATTGGGCCCCAAAAAAAATTTCCCGGACCCATGGAAAATGATCTTTAAACCGGTGGGCGTCCCCCGGGCCCTTTTGATGGATACACGCCTTTCACCCTCCCGCCCGGGTGACGGTCCAGAAGAAAGGGCAACCCAAAGGTTGTTGCCTGGGAAGTGCCCCTTGGACCTGCGGACACGCGACCGGGGGGAGGTGCGCCATCTCCATCCACCTCCCATCCGAATGGACAGCCCAGGTTTAGCGTCCCCTACAATTTCTTTTAAATGCCAGACCGCCCACCCCAGCCCGCTCCAAGGCCCGGGTTTGGGCATCCCGCCCCCCCCCTGTTCCATTTGGGGATTTGGCTTAAACCCAACCCCTGGGCCGCCCCCCGGCGGTCTACGGGCGGGGAGAAAAACCCGCAAAAAAAGGTTTCCCCCTTAGTGCCCCCCTGGACGAAATTGAGGGAAAGGTTAACTGAATCGGTCAGGATTCTGGGGTTGTTTTAAAATGGGATTTAAAAAAATATTCCCAATTGTTTTTTGAACACCCCTTTTTTTTAAGAGGGTTGGGACTGTTTGCCAAAAGGTATTTGTTCATTGTGTTTGATTTTTGACAAGCTATGTTATGTTTATGTTTTTTTATGTTGATAAAAAAGGATGCCCCTGTTTTTTTTTGCCAAAAAGAAGTGGGAAAAGAAGTCGTCGAGTGACTTGCTGAGATTTGCCCCAAAATGCCTTTAACCCGTCCAAATTTTGTAACCCCGGGGGTTTGACCCCAAAAAGGGGTTTTGGGTAAGGATCCTTTTTTCCCCTTTTTATTTTTTGTGAAATTTGGTTTTTTGTTCAAATAAAAGAAACCTTTTTACCTTGGAGAATTTTAATTTCCAAATAATACCCAAATTTTTAAAATTCAAAGCATTTTTCCCTTAAATTTTTTTAACCAACCCCACCCACCCCACGGGGCCCCAAAAAAGAAACCACAATTTTTAAAATAAAAACCACCCTTTTTTTCAAATTATACCCCAACCCCAAACCCCCTCCCAAACCAATCCACCAAAAAAAACAAAAACACCAACCCCCAAAAAAAACCCCCCCCCCCCCCCAACCAAACCCCAACCCAACCCCCCCCCAAAAAAAAAAAAAACCCCAAAAAAAACCCCCCCCCCAAAAAAAAACCCCCCCAAACCCCCCAAAACCCCCCCCCACCCCCACCACCCCACCCAACCCCCCCAAACCCCCCCCCCCAAAAACCCCCCCCCAACCCCCCCCCCAAACCCCCCCCCCCCCCACCCCCCCCAACCCCCCCCCCACCACCCCCCCCCCCCCCACCCCCCCCCCCCACACCCAAACCCCCCCCCCCCCCCCCCCCCCCCCCCCCCCCCCACCCCACCCCCCCCCCCCCCCCCCCCCCCCCCCCCCCCCCCCCCCCCCCCCCCCCCCCCCCCCCCCCCCCCCCCCCCCCCCCCCCCCCCCCCCCCCCCCCCCCCCCCCCCCCCCCCCCCCCCCCCCC
>JAMYXO010003065.1:0-17500 GCA_033310375.1 Conus canariensis | reverse complement strand
CACTCAGGCTATGCAGTGTGTTCAGATACAAAATCAGTTCCTTGAAATAAAAAGTAACGACAAAAAACTACATCACAGGAACAACAGAAAAATCACATAACACTACAAACAAAAGAAATCATCACTTTGCAAGATTTAACGCAAATTAATGAAATGGCAGTTCTTTGACAACTGAAGTGGCTCTGTTTCTTCAAATATTTCTATGACTTCACTGCTCACTCTCCTTTTCAACTGCTTTTTCTTCTTCTTCTTCTTCTTTTTTTTTAAAAATCACATTTTATTTCAAAACACTAGAAAAAATTACAAATAAGGACTACAAAACGCATACACGAGGTAATGAGACAATTATAACAACAACAAAACATAATAACCATCATAATCATCTTCATCATGATTATAATCATCATCATCGTCATTATCAACATCATCACCATGTAACTACTGTGATTACCAAAATGATTTTTTTTTTTTGAACAAAAAGAAAATATAATAACGATCAGCGTCTTCGTCAATTTGTGAGACTGCTACTGTTGTGATGGCAAATAAATAAGAGGAAAGCAAAGAAGAGTAAACAGAGATTTGGAGGTGATGGTCGAGCAAGCGAAGGGAGAGGAAGGGTGAGTGAGGATGGAGGCGTGAGTGGGATGGGAGGGGGGTGGGTGGGGCGTGGGAGGGGGGGGGGGGGCTAGGGGGGAAGGGGATGGCTGGGGGGCGGGGGGGGATACAACAGGCTAAGAGGTGGAAAGAAAGATATACGGTCAGGAAAACACAGGCACAGAGAGAGAGAGGAGAGAGAGAGAGAGAGAGAGAGAGAGAAGAGAGAGAGAGAGAGAGAGAGAGAGAGAGAGAGAGGAGATTGTAGGGGTAAAGGGATGGGGTTAAGGGGAGGGTGGTAGTCAAGATGTCAATGATGCGCTGCACCGTGGGGACAAGAGAGTGGAAACAGAAAATAACTGACAAACTGTACGCCTGATATTAAAACTCAGCGAAGTAAGTTAGGCCTTATGGCAGAGACATTCATATTGTAGATATTCATGCAGCATTCAAGAGTATATAAAAAGCATACTTTGTTAACAAAGTCTTAAAGTTCTATCAGAGGTTTATACGGGAGCCATTGATGATCAAAAAGTATTTTTTATTTTCTCCCCTTTCATTGCATGACAGTAGCACTCTATTGAGTATCTTTGTTTCAGTAGCCCGATGAAAGCAGTAATGCGTGGTTTGCTCCTTTTCCATTTGCATTTGTAAATGTAGAATTTAGCCAATAAAAGTATCAGATCTAACACCTTATCAGTGATAACGCCCTCACTGGTCCCAAATAAAATAAGATTTTCAGAAAAAGTTAGATTAACACACGACCTGATGTCCACGTTTTGAACTTCCTTGACGAAAAATGCATTTACAAAATTTGGCAACAACGTAAAATGCATGATGCATTCCTGTCAATCTTTGTGAATATCCATCAGCGCTGACGCAAGATGACTCTTTTATTAGCTGTGTTATAGCAGCTTCGCGCGCTTAATTCAGTTATAATAACTATATAAAACTCCTGCAGTCTTGCCCATATATATTTGGCAATATATGTCCATTTGTTGCCCAGTTTCAGTTTTATGTTTAAGTGTACATCTATTAATGCTAACCGACGGACACACTAAAATTGGTCCAAACTGAGCCATCAACCGCGTGAATATTATCTAAGGTTTGGGATTGTCTGGCTTCATCAGCAAAATTTGGGATAATTGATAATTATACACACCAACACTGAGACAAACTCGAGCATCAACCGCGTGAATATTAGATGCGTTTGGGCTCATCTGAATTCATCATCAAAACTTGGAAAGATAATTGAAGTACTCACCAGAACTGGTTCGAAAGTAAAGCATCAGCTAGGGGACTATCTTTTAAGAATTTGTCTGGAGTGGATTAAATCGCCTCTATTTGAATAAACTATGCGAACTTTTAAAAAAGTGTATAATTAAGTTTCAAAACGGAGTGACTGAGCGCGGAAATGAAGCACAATTTAGATAGAGAGGGGGGTAAGCCCCATTACCCACTTCATACAGACGTTGCAGCCATCCTCCATTTATTCTTCTTTATTTATTATTTACTTCATTTTATTTCATTCGTTTATTCATTTTTTTATTTATCTATCTATTTTTTATTTTTGTTTATTTATTATTTATTTATTTTTCAAATTTCTTTCTTTCTTTATTCATTTTTTTTATTTATTTATACTTTTTTTCCCCTCACCCCTACATCTGATTTTATTAGCATCACCCACACCCCCACATACAACTACCCATCCATAACTACTATCACCACCATCACCACCCATTAAAGTCGTTTATTTATTTATTTTTTTTACATTATTATAATATTAATTTTTTTTTGGCCCCACTAAGCACCATTATAAACCCACCATAATCACTACTGTCACAAATACATCATACTATTCTACAAAACAAGCTACAAACCCCATTGTTTCACCCCCTCCCCCCCCCCCCCCCCTCCCCTTCACTCTTTCCATTCCTCTCCCATGAGCCCCTCCTGGGTGGTGACGTTTCCGTCCGGCGGCCATTTTGATCGTGAGGCGAACATGAGAAGGTAAGTGGTTTCTCGTTCTTAGTTTTTACTGTCCTAAATGTTATTAATTTTGTTTCCGCCTGGAGAAGACCCAAGAGGTCGAAATGCATTGTGTCTTGTCCTGTACTCTGTTTGTCTTTGTACTTGAGAGAACTATAAAATAGGCATTCTGGCTCACCCACCTCCGCCAGCTCCAACCGGCTGAAGCCGGTTTCGCTGTTGCTCCGCCGGCTTACCCAGAATGCCTATTTTATAGTTCTCTAATAGTAAACACTTTACAAACATACATAATGTGTAGGATTATCTGTTTTTAACACTAATTTAGAAAACTTTTGAGACTTTAGTTTTTGCTTAATCCTTCGTTTTTTCTTGATCGTCTTCAATAACATCATTTTCACGCATACATTCATCAAATGCGTCTCTATCTTTCATGTGAAATAAAACTACTGTCTTTAATTGCTCTCTAAAGTCTTTTAAAACTGAGTTATATTTTTGACATAAAATCCACACACTTATCCCAGCATGTCTTCCACTGAAAGCCAGTTTTGATAAAGTGTTTCTCTTTTTAACTATGTCTCTTTCTGCCGAACAGTCATCTATAATAAATAGTGTCTGAGTTCCTTCAAACTGTCTATAAAAGTGTTCTAAGCACTCGCTAAGTTTATTGCTGGGATCAATCAAATAGATTTCATCATCCATCCATATAAACCTTCTGTCGTGATATGCTTTGTTCCATTTAAGTGTTGGGCAGAAAATTACTATATGATCAAAATTATAACGATAAACTGTTTGTAATAGGTCGAGGACAAATATTGTTTTTCCACAACCAGTCTGTCCACAAATCAATGAACAATGAGGGGTTTTTATCATAAAGTTTAACATCGGCATTGACACCAAAGTCGTCTGCTCCATAGTTTTATAACAGAATTTAATTTACACCAGTTAGTGTTGTTATCATACTATCCGTCAAAATTTGATCAGTACAATAAAATCTTATAAGGTCTAAATGTGTCAGATTAATCCAACTCAGTTTTGTCAGATTGTTTCTATTAAGACTAACATTGATTTTGTTGCTTGTTGTTACGACCTTAAAATTTTCACCATCGTGACGAACCACAACAGTAACTTTAAGATTGTCAACGTCTAAGTTTTGCCAGCTAATAAGAATTCCTTCCATAAGGTTGTCACTGACACCCACAGCTCCATTCCTCCCCACATCTTTTAAGACAGAAATTTCAAGTATTATTGTGAACGTGTCTCCTAATAACGTGCGTGGAAAGAACTGTACTTTTGTAGTAGCTTCCTTCAAAACTGATTCTCTTCTGTGGAGGATGTACTGTTTGCTCCCAAACTTCTTTATTTCGATCTCTTTCCGACTATTGTTCTCTGGCATAAGACTTACATGTAAAGGGCCAGAGTTCAATGCTTTTCTGAAACTTTTTTGACGGTCGAAAAATGTAAATGGGCTTACGAATTCAAATTTTATGTCCCATTCTAAATATGGTTCTAAGTGCCATTTGCTGTCAGTTTTTCGAACTATTTTATATTCATACTGACCCGCATTATTTGCTTCTACATTGCGTAGTTGTTCTAGTTTAGGAAACCTTTTGCTGTCGCTAACCTCTTTGCGTTTATAATAACCATCTTTAGTGTACTCAAAACCATACAAAGTGCCTATCTCACCGTTTTGTTCAAAGTCCTCAACGTCTGCAAGGTCTTTTAATTCTAAAGTTACACACCTCTCAGGCGCTAATGTAACTCCTGATTCTTCTGGTCCACGTGACATTTTTTAAAACAACGTATTATTTTATTTCTAAAACAATGTGCAGGTTATCACATTTCACGACTTTCCCTGTTTTATCTGTGATCTTTATATTAAATGATCTGACCCTCCCACAAGCTAATCTTTTAAACTGTAAATTAGGGAATTGTATAATTTCATAATCGCAATATGCAGCTTTCCCTGATGGAAGAGCTCTTAAAACAGTTGAGGGCCTTCCATCATATAAGTTTTCATCAGTGCTCAGCTCGTCCAAATGAACATACAGTAATGAATGTAATGCAAGATCGAGCGGATATTCTCCCTCATAAGTAGTTTTGTCTGGTGTAACTATAAAACTATGAATGTTAGTTTCAAAGCCTAACATTTTAGCTAGCTCTACATCAAAAAAGTAACCTACTACTTCTTTTTCAGGTTTGAATGTCAACATTGTTTTTAGATTTGCATTGTTAAGTTTGAGAGTAATGTTGAAGTTACTCATTGCTTCTTTTAGTGAGCAAAACCCGTAATAACCATCAGGTATGGTTAACTGGCTAACTTTGTCTCCTCTTTTATCAACTTTTAGAATCTTATTATTCTGCTTGGATTCACTTATATTAAACCACACGACTTTGTAAAAAAATTTCATGGAGTGCAACCCTTTGGGTTCCGCATTCATTATCAATAGCATACTCTAAAAACGAAGGACTGTCTTGAGTTGTTATTGTTACAAACATTTTTAAAACAATTTAAAAATGAGTGCATTCAAATATACTAATGCAAAATATTCTGTTGGGCCGCACTACAATCTTAAAAATATAACAACTGACACCCTTGACATTTCTGTGACTCAGTCTGACGCCTTTCAAGTAAAGGTTAGTACTCCATTAAACAGATATCTTAACCCTCCTATTAAAAAAGACCACATCCCGAAAGTGTGGTTTAGTCATCCGATGCAGTTTTATCAGAACCAGTTAAACTTTGTTGTGTTTTGTGCATCAACTGGGTGTGGAGTGTCGTATGCTGATCATTTAAATCATCCTGATCCTTTGGTGAGGTCAGTGTATAGATTTCATTTTTATTACACCTTCAGACGTATTTTATCTGAACTGCAAGCGCCATTACCAAATGACAAAACGTTTAATCCATTCAGCAACAGAATAGATTACAAGGCTTTTGAAAGGATCTGTAACGAATTTGATATTGACCCAAAGACAGACTTTAGACAAAAGTTGGATCTTAATCATGGTTTAGGCACCCTTTATTTTTGGGGCGTGCACAGAAAGTATAACTATGATTGGAATCCTCCTTACACATCTTTCTCTTCAGGCACAACTGTTCACCTCGGGTCCATAGAGCAAGAGCATAAAACAGCATGGACAACATTTATTTTGGATACTTCTAAGGGCCTAACTAGAGCGGGAATAGAACGAATAAACGACTCTATTCGTACTTATGTTTGGTGTTTGCTAGGTTCGCAAGCACAGGCAAGATCTAACATAACTGATCCTTCTACTGGCTTTGACGCCCCAAAACAGTATTTAGCAAATTTAGAGGACGCCATTAATTCTGCAATTGATTTGCCTTCAAGTATTAAAAGGTACCAAAATGTTTTACAATTTGCAAGATCGAAAGTAGACTTTGCTGTCGGCACTGGTTTATACATGCTACCTTCTGACCTCAGGCTCCAGGTAGGAACAATAATAAACTACAACAATGAAATCCTTGTTGCAGGAAATGAACAGAAGGTTGGACAAAACGACATAAATTGTGAGCCAGTAATATTACAAACAATAAAAAAACAAGATGGCCCCCAAGATTAAGTCATCCAATCCCCAAGGCCCAAAGCCCAAAGGCCATTGAAGACGCGGACTTTGTTCGTGATGACCATGAATATGAAAAGACGGCACTTGTTATTGGATTAACTGCCCTAGGATTACTTGGTCTTTATCTTACTAAAGAGTAACCCAACTATTAAGACAACTAATGCCCATAAGTGCTCAGCCATAAAGCCAACTACTTTACTTGCGGCAGACAAAAGCCAGCTAACGATCCCTCCTATTATACCAGGCAAAGAATCTATTGCCTTACTGGCTAATTTTTTTAGTAAGTTTGCAAGGTGATCGAGTTGTTTTTTTACCCATGATTTATCTGACGACGGAGTTGGCGGGCCTGGTGGCACTGCTCCCCACCACCACCGCCTGTAATAGCCAACACCAGTGTACTTATTGCAAATCCTAAGGCTGTTATAACACTTGCTAATGTGACACCTTGCTCTCTAAACAGTGTTCTTATTCGTTCTGCTAACGTTGTGTCTTCATATAAAATTCTTTGGATAGTTTCTCTTATTCTGCTCACTTGAGTTCGTAAGACAACACTTCTAGTCTTGCTGATCTCTCTTGTTCAAGATCTTTTAGTCTTTGTGTTATTCTTTCTTTAACACCAGGTCCTAAGTTGTGGTCATCAGCCTCAACTAGTTTTTCTTTTTCTCTTTTTATATGCTCATCTAGTTCACCCAGTTTTGCTAAATTGTTTGTTAATTCGCCTCTGATGCTTCTCAAAGCATGATCAAGGGCCGTTATTTCTCTCATAGGTAGCGGCGGATCGTGCATAGTTTTTAATACTGTTTCTTCTGAAAAACTGGTTTCTGCTTCTATTATTTTGTCTGCTGTTGGGCTTAAATCTTTAAGTTCCATGTTTTGTATTTGGTTATCTGTTGGGAGTTCTTTTAGTGTGTTTTGAAGTTTAGCAACTGCTTCCCTATCTAATTTTGGTTTAGTAATGCCAAGGCGATTTTGTTCGCTCACACTGAGCCTTTGTCTAATTGTACTCTTTTTTAAAAACTTTGATGAGTCTGGTTTAGTTGTAAGCTGAACAAGTTGTCCTTGCTCGTTTTTAAAAAACAAATGGTCATCTTTTGTTTCAAAATCATTAGGGTCTATAAATTCGGGAGGTTCTTGGCCTAAACTTTGATAAAATGATTTGACCTTACTTTCTGTTAATTCACGCCGCAATGATTGTAATGGATGTGTCAAAGGAGTCATTTCACTCATGTCGTCTCCAGGATCAAAAACATCATAATCTTCTTCACCTTCAATGCCTGCCATGTTTTTAAATAATTAACTTTTTATTTTGTTTTATAAAAAAATGTCACAAGCATATGGCTCGATTCTTGACCCGCATAGAAGACTGAAAGAGCCCTTTGGCGTGAAGGGAAATAAACAGAATATTATTGTTCCAAATAATCCATCTACTATTGATTCAGATCAAATTCTTACTGTTAAATTTCCAGACCTAGGAGCAGATGAAGTGATTGTGCCGGGATCTGCACGGCTTACTTTCAAAATAGAACTTGATTCAGCAACAGACCCAAACAGGACAGTAGTCCAGAATCTGGGACGGGCAATCGTTAAGAAAATTTCTATAAAACTTGAGGGGCAAGAAATATTTTCTTTACACAATGCAGACATATTTCTAATCTATTGTGATCTATGGCTAACCGCGAATGAAAGGGCTGACCTCGCGTTTCAAGGAATCGAAAGTGATGAAGCACTAAAACACAGAATAGACGCCGAAGATGTTAAAGACGGTAACAAGCCCGAAGCTGTAAATTTTGCGTATGGAAATCGCTTTTCCATCCCCTTGGATTTTGAGTTATTAAGCGCGCATGCGCCATACTTTCAAGGAGCATTAAAAGACAGATTGTCATATGAACTAACTTTTAATGAATACAAACGTGTCATTAAATCTACAGACACTGATTCCAAGTACAGCATTTTCGACATCTCGTTAGAGTTTGACATTGTTAGCAACCCTAACTTAGCAAGGCTGATTGAGCAACAATATCAGTCAGGATTAGCAATATATTACGAAAGAGTGATTCATCATACTAAATATCCTAAAAGCAGGGCAGACACTATATGGAATTTTAGTTTTAGTGCCGCAGCAAGATCCCTTAAAGGTATTTTATTGCTGTGTAAAGATGAAGAACCATACGAAAGACAAAGTGAAAAGTTTATCAATCCTAAAATAACGAAAGTACAATGTTCAATTGAGGGTAGTCCTAACCAAGTCTACGGTAGCGGGCTTAAACCTTATCATCATTTTGATGAAATAAGAAAATTGTTTGGAGGCGGGAGGTCTAGAAGTCCAACAGTAGACTTTGTGTCTAAAGATCTACACCTTCACAGTGTTAGACTTGATGATTATTTAACAACGAAATACGGTTTATGGATTGACCTAAGGACGACAGAGGATAATCAGTTGCATGGGAGTGGGAGAACAGTTAAAGACGTAATAAACATTCAAATTGATAAAGAAAAAGAGAGTGATAAACCACTTAATGTATATTTGTTTTTAATATATGATGCGCAGCTGAATATTAAAGATAACAGATTAAAAGATATCCAATACTAAATTATTTTTATTTTTTAAAAAAGCATGTCTGTTCAGGTTTATCCAAAAGTGCCCAAAGAAGAGAACTCTGTTGCTGTAGACATAAAACTTTCAGATTAACAAACATAACACAAATGCAAACCCAACTAGAGCAGGACCTTTCAAAATACAGTAAAACCAAACGAAGGTATTCTGCTGTCTTTAATGCTGTTACATATGTTAATACTGGAGCATCGACCGCTAGTGCTCTATCAGCAGGAACAAGTGTAGGTCTCTTAGCAACAGGCGTAGGTGCGCCGGCAGCTTTACCTCTAGGTGGTTTGTCTTTAACTCTTGGCCTGTGTTCATTAGCTGCAGGTGCTGTCAGCAAAAAAATAAAAGCTAAACTCCAAAAGCACACAGCTATGGTTCAACTAATAACAGCTAAACTTAGTTCCTTCAAACTGACAATAAATAAGCACTTGCCGACTCGAACATCACGGATGAAGAATTTAGTCGCCTACAGGCTGATTTTGAGGACTACAAAAGACAAAAGTTTGATCTTCAAAAAAAGGCAAGGGCAACTTTTTCTCAACAGCCAGACACCGACCAGATAAAAAAGGAATGTTTAAAAAAAGTAAACGAAACATTAAACTCTGTTCTAAACAGCTCACATTAACAACACCAAAGGGCGTTTATACTTTAGTTTATGAGTCCAAGCACAAAAAGACCGTTGATATTGATTCTGATTAATTATTTTTTTTTAATTTAAATAAATATTTTGAGTTAGAAAAGAAACTCAGCATGGATAAGATATATGAAGGTTCAGATGAATTGTTTGAAGCAATGCTCGAGGAAGAGCGTTTGTCAAAAGCTTTAAATGAGGTCGTTTTAGAAGTTATTGATCCAACAAACGTACAGGCAAGCGTTGTACATGCTATTTCTCAAGTTCCAAGTAAACTAACAATAAACCCTCCAGTTAAAGTAAGGGTAGTTGTTTTAATCGACTATATAACAATAAACGAAGAAAATCTAGAAGTCTGGGTCTCAACTAAACAGCAGACTATTCTTTCTTATAATGACTTAACACCCGGTTGGGCAGATCAACTTCTTACACAGTTTAATGAAGCCTCTGAAGCAGCTAAAATGAGAGGCTCTGGTTGGTCAGAGGGTGAAGTCCTAGACATCAGATTAAGACAGGCTAAGTATGAGCCGATTGTAGGCAAGTCTTACATTCCACTGCCTCCAACATTAGTTGCAAAGAAAGCAGTTTTGAACATAAAAAATTCAGACGACAAATGTTTTATGTGGTGCGTTCTTGCTAGGCTGCATCACGTTGCCAAAAATGCAGAGAGAGTATCTAACTATTTACAGTGGGCCAATGATCTTAACTTTTAACGGCCTTGAATTTCCTATGGCTGTAGACAAAATTGATCAGTTTGAAAAACAAAATCCACCAATAACTGTTAACGTATACGCATGGTCTGAAGAAACCAACCTTCTGCCAATTAGAGTGTCAAAGAACAGTCCAACAATAGGCGAACCAACCAAAACTCATGTAGACTTACTCCTAATGCAAAGCCTTAAAGGGTTGCACTACACTCTAATACGCACAATGAGTAGATTACTAGTGCATACTACAAAACAACATAGCAAACAAGAATTTTGTAGAAAATGTTTAACAAGAATTCCGTCCGTTCAAGCTGCGAGCGAACATGTAAAACATTGTCTCAGCCCAGTTGGCTGCAATACAGAACTAATTATGCCAAGAGAAGGCAGTAAGGTTAGTTTTAAGAATTACAAAAAACTCCAGAGGTCTCCATATGTTGTTTACGCAGACTTTGAATCGCTTATTGTTCCTTATGAGGGGCCAGCTCCAAAACATTTACCAAAAACAGTTATAATGAATAACCACCAGATTTGTTCATTTGCCTTTATTGTTGTCAGGTCAGATGGTGAACATTCAAAGCCAGAATTATACAGAGGACCACATGCAGCAAAACATTTCTTAAAACGCATGCAAGAAGTTCGTAATGCCTGTTCTAATAATCTATTCTTATCCGATCTTAAGATGACCCCCGAAGATCAAGATCGCTATGACTCAGCCACTCACTGTTGGATTTGTGGTTTAGAGCTAACACCTAAAAGTTTAAATCCAACAGTAAGAGACCATGATCACATTAGCGGAAAGTTTAGAGGAGCAGCGCATAACAATTGCAATCTTCAACTAAAGTTTGATCCTAGGACTTGGAGACTTCCTATATTCTTTCACAACTTGCGAGGTTACGACTCTCACCTTATAATGCAAGCAGTAACTAGCGCCTTTAGGGTGTCATGCATTGCGCAGTCATCAGAAAAGTACATGTGTTTCACTTTAAATAATTTATCATTTTATGACTCTATGCAACACCTGATGGGGAGTTTAGAGTCACTGGCAGGATCCTTAAAGTCCTGCCCAATAACAGAAGAATATTTTGACCCAACTCTTGTTAGAAAGGGCGTTTACCCTTATGAGTACATGAACAGTTGGGAAAGGTTTGATAACCCAGCCCTTCCACCTAAAGGCACGTTCTTTAGTAGTCTTAGAGGAAAGGACATCAGTGATTCTGATTATTCTTATGCTCAAGATGCGTGGCAGAAGTTAGAGTGTAAAACGATGGGAGACTATCATGATTCCTATTTAATGGCGGATACCTGTTTGTTGGCGGACGTCTTTGAAAATTATAGGAAGACCTGCATGAAACATTACAGCCTGGATCCTGCGCATTATATTTCTGCGCCTGGGATGAGCTGGGATGCTTTCTTAAAATTTACTGGAGTACAAATTGATTTATTGTCTGACCTGCCAATGCTTCAGATGATTGAAAACGGATTGCGTGGGGGAATCAGTATGGCGTCGCACCATTACTGTAAAGCAAACAACAAATACTTGGACGACTATGATCCAAGTAAAAGGTCTAACTATCTTATGTATTTAGATGCAAACAATCTGTATGGATGGGCAATGGCGCAATCACTTCCATTACGCAACTTTAAAATGTACACAGGAGGTGTAAAAGACATTCAAAAGTTTTTAAAATGGCTACCTACTCTAGAAGCTGATCGTAAAAGAGGTCTCATTCTAGAAGTTGATTTAGAATATCCTCATGAACTTCATGATTACCATAATGACTATCCATTAGCGGCAGAAAGTCTAAAGATGGCAATGACAGAACCGCCTAAACTTGTGCCTAATCTTCGTGACAAAAAAAATTATGTCTGTCATTACAGACTTCTTCAATTTTATTTAAGACATGGTTTAAAGTTGACAGCTGTTCATCGTATAATTGCTTTTGATCAAGAACAGTTCATGAAACCATACATCATGAAGAACACTGATCTCAGAACTAAATCCGCAGATGCTTCAGAAAAAGACTTTTTCAAGTTGATGAACAACAGCTGTTTTGGAAAGACTATGGAAAATCCGCACAAGCGTAAAGATGTTAGATTGGTCACCAGAGAAAACGTTGCAATTAAGTTGACTTCAAAACCTAATTATCAGGACTTCAGAAGATTTCATGATCAGCTTTTTGGCATAATGATGAAAAAAAAGAAAGTCAAATTGGACAAGCCCGTTTTTATTGGGTTTACTGTTTTAGAGCTGTCGAAGCTTTTGATGTTAGAATTTCTTTACGACTACTTTAAACCCTTGTATCCAGAGTCCAGAGTTCTGTACACAGATACAGATTCCTTTGTAATCGACATCCCTACTGAAGATTTTTACAAAGACATGGAATTAGAAGTAGCAAAAGAGCATGCTGGATGGTACGACACATCTGATTACCCTAAAGATTCGCCTTTGCATTCAGATATTAATAAGAAGGTTTTAGGTAAGATGAAGGATGAATTATCTGGAGAGGTGATCAAGGAGTTTGTTGGTTTGAGGTCGAAAATGTACAGTCTTTCAAGCCAAAAAAAAGTTGTTAAAAAAGCAAAGGAAATATCTCGTAGTGTTGTGCAGTCAAGCATAACCCATGACAACTACAAAGAAGCATTGTTTGGCAATAAGACTTTTCATCATGACAATTACAAGCTGCGATCTAATCTGCATGAGATTAACACAACAGTTGTAACAAAACGGTCTCTTGACCGCACTAACACAAAAAGAGTATTTGTTAATCCAGAGTTTTCATATGCAATTGGTCATTGGAGAATAGTATAATCATATGTCTTTAGGCTTATATTTTTCAGCAATCGCACGTTCAATTATATCATCATCTAATTTAGCAAAATTAATATTATTTATTAATGCTAGATGTGCTTTAATTTTTTTTGTCATTTCACAATATTCATGTTTCCATAAATCAAAATCAAAATAAAAGCTTTGGGGTTTAAAGCGATTGTCTGGCGATTGTTCTAGCCAGGGATTGTCAATCTTCTCAAATACTTCTTTAATGATATACTGATACTCAAATAAATCTTGCATTAATTTTAAAGACTTTTCCTTTGTCATTTCTGCCATTTCCCTTTGAGCTTCCATTTTAAACCCAAATGTATTTGCGTAGATTAAAACAGTTCGTTAAGCTTAACTATATCATCACCCAATTCAACCAAATTATTATCCATTACTGCTAAATGCGCTCGAATTTTTTTTATCTTTTTAATATATTCTTGCTCCCAATCAAAATTTGAGGTTTTGTATAGCATGGCATGATCAATCTTCTTAAATATTAGTCTAATAGCAAGATTATAATCAAATATTTCTCGCATTATTTCTAAGGACTCTTCCTTCACCATTCTTGCTTCCAGTGCCATTTTACGTAAGGATTCTTCCTTTTCCATTCTTGCCGCCATTTTAAT
Organism: Conus canariensis; assembly: GCA_033310375.1. Taxonomy (NCBI): domain Eukaryota; kingdom Metazoa; phylum Mollusca; class Gastropoda; order Neogastropoda; family Conidae; genus Conus; species Conus canariensis. Next base: position 3,945 of record JAMYXO010003065.1, on the reverse strand, counting down.
TTAAATTAAAAAAAATTAAGCGACTGGAACTGTGTCTGGAGGGATTATCTGCAGTTCTTCCTTCACAAAAGATCTTCGGGGGGCTGGTCGTTTTGTTGTGTCAGTTTCTCGTAAATAATACACGGGCGGATTCATTTTCACAATTTTTTTTATCTCATATGGATCAACACTCCAAACTGGATCTGTTGCCCTGATGCGAGTGTCCCCTTCCGCTTCTCCCGGCGAATAAAGGTATCTCACTTTCAAACCAAATGGTAATAGTTTGCTTGATGAAGACTCTCCTTCAACAACATTTATTGTTTGTTTTCTGATTGCTTGTACTGGTTTTAGACCTTTAAATTCTTCATTATCCATTGCGCGCAAAACTGAGGGCAGCCTTCTAACCCATTCTGTGTTGCGAGAATTGTCAATCAGCTCTCTGTGATACTGGTAGGAGAAAAGTCTTTCAGATAACTGTTTGTTAAAGTTTTCAACCAAACCCTGTGATCTGTGAACACCCGGAATGCCTCTTTTAATGGTAACTCTATGTTTTAACAATAATTGATTCACTTGTCCTTTAAATTCTTTCCCATCATCGACTTGAATCATGCGAGGATAAGTTAAGGGTCCTCGTTGATATATCAGTTGTATAGCGGCAGCAACAGCAGAAGCACTCTTTTGTGTTAATGGTTCTGCATCTTTGTATCTTGAAGCTATGTCAATGACTGTAAGTGCGTACTTAAATCTTTTTCGTCTAATCGTATCATGGGGTAAATATAGAAGATCCATTTGATGGGTGTCGTTTGGAGTTATATTCACAAAGTGTGGTCTCTGTATTTGTTTAGGCGCTGGTAGATAAATTTGCCAAATCGCTTGTTTAGATAACCATTCTTTGCTGTTTGTTCACTGACTCCCGCTGCTTGGCTAAGCTTTTTAATTGCCGTTATTCCCTTCCAATATCCTTTTGGCGAATAATAGATCTTGTTCATTTTTTTATTCAGCCAATATTATGTGCAACAAAATACACAACGGTCATGCCAAAGGCAATAAACAATATTTCTTGCATCTTTTGTTTTTCTGATGGTTGATAAAAATCGCTGAATTTTGGTGGAGGCAATGTCTCGATTGGCTTGCCTGTTACAAGATAATATTCTTTTATTGCTTGATCAACATCTTTAAATGTGTAAGCTGCATGTCCCTGTTTTTTCAGTTCATCGTTAATAAAATCTAACTGCTCAATTCTCTGCTTTTCATACGCAGCTTGTGCTGCGGCTAGTTGCTCCATAGCTTTGTTATGTCTTTTTCTCTCGCCGTCATCCCGTAGTTTACTAAATGCGTAATTACTTCCGCTAAAAGCAAGCGCATTAACCACAGCGCCACCAATCATCATTACGAGTGAAGCCATTTTTATAAATGTATTTTTTTAATTTTACATATTGATACTGTCTGGAATTATTCCTTGCTTAACTAGAAAATCTTTCGTAGCAAATGAAGCTGTAATAACAGCAATCAGCTTTGCTGAGTCTTCAAAGTCTAGTTTGCCAAGATCTGCTGGTTTTATTTTTAACAGGCTTTTACCAAGCATTGTGTATCCTACACTTAGGCCTCCAATAACAGCAGAATGGTATACAAGGTTAGTAATAGTTTTTTCGGTGCTCATTTTTAAAAAATAAAATAATATTTATTCATTAATAAAACATGAACTGCGATGATTTACTTCCTGAACTTACAAATGATCAAGTTGATGACCAAGCTATTATGCGCCAAAAGGAAAGGCTGTATTCTTTGGCGGCGTGTGGAAAAACAAAACAGTACCTTGGAAATGAATTCAGCATAGAACAGATTCAACAGATGTCGACGCAAGACATTGTAAAGTATCACAACAGGTATGAAGCGCAACTGGGGTCAAGAATGGTAAAAAGTGTTGGGCAAACGGTTCTTAGTTTGTACACTAAACTAGTTAGTAGATTTGCTCCCATTGATTCTGAACAAGATTTTATGTATGATTTAACACAGGATCCCGTTTTAACAAAGTCATTAGAGTCTCTAGGATGTGATCTATATTACAGATTTGGAACATTGTTATCGCCATTAATCATGGGATTAATTACTTTTAATCATATAGATTTTGTTTCCCTTCAAAATGACCGAGCCAGAAAATCAGCAGAATCAGAAAACATTGAATCAGGTGGGAGAAAATGACCAGTAAAAAGCCTCCTCATCCTGGGCGTGTTGCAGCAGGAAAAAAATTAGCAGAGTGGAACAAACAAAAAAAATTAATGTTGCAATCACAGAATATAACTCATAATGAAAACATAACACCGCCAACGCCAACAGTTGTTTCAATGCCAGCTGTAAATACACAAGTTGATTCAAGGCCTGCAACACCAAAGTCTTTATGGAATATTGAACTTAAAACAATTGTCATTTTTGGCGGCATTGCTGCTGGGGGTGGTTATTACGGTTATAAAATATATAAACAACGCCAGCAAAAACCAAAGCAGTCAAAAAAATCTCAACCACTAAATACAGAAGCCAAACAAAAAAGCATGCCAGAACCGCCAACAACAAAAGATCATTTTGATCCATTTCAGATGGAATAATATTTCAAGAACTTAATAAATAATTATAAATTGACTTGAATAAGAACTTGGTTGTACATAGAGGATGACTTAAGTAAAAACTTAAAGTAACTTAAGTTAAGAACTTGAGGTAACTTGATTAAAAACTTAAGGTAACTTGATTAAGAACTAGATTAAGAACTTGGGGTAACTTGATTAAGAACTTGGGGTGACTTAATTAAGGACTTGGGGTAACTTAATTAAGGACTTGGGGTGACTTAATTAAGAACTTAATTAAGGACTTGGGCTGACTTAATTAAGGACTTGGGGTGACTTAATTAAGGACTTGGGGTGACTTAATTAAGGACTTGGGGCGAAAAGTGGAACTGGTAGGACCACTTCTCATTTGATATGTCAGCCACTTGCTTTGTGACTGAACAGGATGTGCGTGGGCGCTGTGCAGTGATTCGTTGTCGGGCTGGCCTGCAACTACTAGTTAAGCGCGATGAAGAACAGAGAAAGAGGCAGCTCACGCTATAGCAAAGAACGTGTTAGCGCACGCCCGCTGTGCGGACAGACCTATCATTTGGTGAATAGTTGACCGACCTTCCCTGACTGACTCAACACTTTAAACATTGCTGTTGTGTGCGCGCTGCTGTGTGTGTGTGTGTGTGTAAAATAGTGTAGTAAAAATGTGTAGTCATTTGAAGTACTCCCTTCGTTGGATTAATAAACTAAGAAAGACGACAGAACTCTTTGAAAAATATCCGGAACTCGCAAATCTGACAATTTCTATTACACAAGCCATCGCGTTGACGCCAAAGATACATGCTGCTCTAAAAACCCACGCCGGTGTGGCAGCTGACTGGATGTGAAGAAGGTATGTACATTGTCAACTAACTGACTGTGTTCTGTGTAAACAAAGGCCTCTTGTCTGTGTTAAGTCGTAAACCCCACACACCAACAAACCGACACGCACACTGAAAACAGCGAAGTGGTGGCTTCCCATTCGAGAATGTTCAAGAACATTTGTGACAAAGCGCGCCGCAAGCCCGGTGAGAAAAGAAACGCAGTAGGCGCGCGAGGCGTGTTTTATTGATAGGGAGGCACACAGTTTGTAAACAGGACGCTCGGCCTGCTGACTTACTGCGTCGTTATAATTGTGTTGTCTTGGCCTTGCAAAAAAGCTGACAGTCAACCGACTGGTAGTACAGACTGTTTGGGGGAACGCAGACACTATTTATTATAGATGACTGTTCGGCCGAAACTGGCTTTCAGTGGAAGACATGCTGGGATAAGTGTGTGGATTTTATGTCAAAAATATAACTCAGTTTTAAAAGACTTTAGAGAACAATTAAAGACTGTAGTTTTATTTCACATGAAAGACAGAGACGCATTTGATGAA
>JAMYXO010003064.1:0-21351 GCA_033310375.1 Conus canariensis | reverse complement strand
AAAAAAAAAAAATTTAAAACCTTTTTTTGGAAATTTTCCTTTGGGGGAAAAAAAAGGTTTTGGGTTCCGGGAAAGAAAAAAATTTTTTTCTTTTCCACTTTTTTCCCCGGAAGGATTCTCCCCCAGTATTTTTTGGGGAAAGGAAAAAAAAAATTTGGGAAAATTTTAAAGAGGTTTTTAGGGGGGAAAAGGGGTTCCCGGGGCCCAATTTTTAAAATGAGTCGGGGCCCAAATTAAAACAGCAAAAAATTTTTGGGCCCCAAAAGGGGGATCAAAAAAACCCCCAGTTCGGGCCCTTTTAAATCCCCCGGGGAACCAAAAAAAGCCCCCGGGGAAAAGGGGTTTTGGGGCCCAAATTTCCCAAAACAAAAAAAAAGGTGGGGGGGCCCAAAAAATTTTTTAGAAGGGGGTTTTAAAAAAAGGCCCCCCCAAAAGGGGGCCAAAAAGGGGGGGGTTTCCAAAAGGAATTTTTTTTTGGGGGAAAAAAAAACCCCACATTTTTTAAAAATTGGGGGCCCCGGAAAATGGGGTTTCCAAAAATCCCCAAAGGGGGGAAATTTTGAAAGGGGGGGCCCCCCTTCCCAAAAAATTTAAAATTTAGGTTTTTTTTTGAAAATTTTTAAAAATTCAACGGGGAAAAAGGGCAGAGGGGCCCAAAACCCCCCCAAAAAAACCTACTAGGGCTTTTTATTTTTTTTAAACCCGGGGGGAAAGCCCTTTGGCCCCCCTTTTTTTTAAAGATTAAAGGGGCCCCGGGGACTTTTGGGGGCCAAGGGGAAAAAAAAACCCCCCCATTTTTTAAGTGGGAAAGGAGACACAAAAAAAAAAAAGGGGAAAAAAAACCCAACCCGGCCGTGTTTTTTGCGGGTTTTGGAAAAAAGGTTAAAAAAAAGGGTTTTTTCCCTTTTTGGGGCCCCAAATTTTTTTAAAATTTAGGGGGCCCCCCAAAAAAAATTTTTTTTTAGGATTTTAAATTTTTTCCCCACTGGGCATTTTTTGGAAAAGGGGAAAATTTTTCCCCCCAAATTTCCAGTTTTTGGGAAAAAGGGGGGTTTGGAAATTTATCCCCCCTTTCCCCCGGGGTTTTCCCCAGTAAAAATTTTGGGGGGGGAAAAAACCCCAAAAGGGGGAAAAAGTCCCAGGGGGAAAAAAATTTTTTCCCTTTTGGATTTGGGCCCCCGGGAAAAATTTTTTTCCCCTTCCGAGCTTTTAAAGGGAAAAAATTTAAAGGGGTTTTTTTTGGTTTTTTTTTGAAAACCCTTTTTCCCTTTGGGGGTTTTTTTTTAAAAAAGGGGTGCGAACCCCGGGGAAAATTCACCGGGTTGGGGGGAATTTTCCCCCAAAAATTTTGTTTTTTATTTGGAAAGGGGGGGGGGGGGGACAATTACGGGAAAAAAGGGGTTTTTTTTTTTCCCAGGGGCCCCGAGGGTTTAAGTGAAAAAAGTAGTTTTTTTTTTTTTTTGGGGCCCGGCCCCCTTGGGGGAAGGGAAAAAAAAATTTTTCCCCCCAACGGGGCGGGCCAAAATTTTCCACGGGGTTTTCCCATTTGGGGTTTGGAAAAAAGGGAAAGGGGGGAAAAATTCGGTGGGGGGAAGGGTTTCCCCAAGGGAAAAGGAAAAACCCCCCCCCCCAACCCCCCTTGCGGGCCCCAAAGGGTTTTTAACAGCAAACCATTTCCCCCCCGGGGCCCCGCCCCCCCCTTTTTTCTGGGGGGAATTTGGAAAAGGGGGGGCCCCTTTTCCCCCCCCTGGGTTGGGGGGGGGTTTTGCCCCCTTTTTTTTTGGCCCCCCTATAGGGGGTATTAAAATTTTACTTAAAACCCTTTAAAAAAGTTCCCTGGTGGGTAAAAGGGGGCCCCCCCCCAGGGGTTTTTTGGGTTACAAGGGGGTTAAGCTTTCGGGGAAATCAAAAAAAATAAATTTAAAAAATTGGGAAAGGTCAGGAAATTAAAACCCATTTTTGGTTTTCCCCAAAAGGGGCCCCCTTTTTTTTTGGGCCCGTTTAACCCGGGGCGGGTTGGGGTGAAAATGGTTTTTGGGTTTTGGGCCCCCAAAAGTAAATTTTTCCAAATTTGGCGGGAAAAAAAAAATTTTAAAAAAACCTTTGGGGGTTTTTTAAACCCGGTAAAAAAAAATCGGGGGGGAGTTGGGGTGTTTCCCCATTTGTTTTTTTCCCCAATTGGGGTTTTTAACCCCAGAAAAAAAAATGGGGTTTCCCTTTTTCCCTTTTTTTTTTGGGGAAAAAAAATTTAAAAAGGAAAGTTTTGGGAAAAAGGGGCCGGGGGAAAGGGGGGGGTTGGCTTAAAACCTTGGGGGAAAAAGTAAAAAAAAAACCCCCCGGCCCCCCCCCCCCTTTTCCCTGGGGGGCCCCCTTTCCAAAAAAAAATTACAGCGAGAAAAGCAAGGGTTTCCCCCTTTTTGGGCCCCCGGGGGTTTTTTCCCTTTCCCTGGGGGGGGGGGAACGTATTTAAAGGAACCAGTGGGGGGGTTTTTTTTTTAAAGCCTCAGAGGGGGGGAACCCCCAAAATAAAAAAATTTTGTCCCCCCCCTGGGGGGGGAGGGGGTCCGAAAAACCCAAAAAACGTTTTTTTTTTTAGCCTGTTGGACCCCTTAAAACCGGGGGAAAAACCCTTCCCCCCAGGGGGGGGGGGGGGGGGGTTTTTTAAAAACCCCAGAAAAAGGAACCTGGGGGAAAGGGGGGGCCGGGACAGGAAAAACCTTTTTTTCCGGGGGGGGAAGAGGGGGGAATTTTCCCAAGGGGGGGAAGGGCCCCTGGGGGGGAATGGGGTTCTGAGGGGTGGGGGGAAACCCCAAATTTTTTACTTTTCCCCCAGGGGCCCCCCCCCAAATTTGGGTTTTGGCCCCCCAATTCGGGGGGGTTTTAAAAAACAGGGGGTTGGCGGGCCTTTCCAGTTTTCCGGAAAGGTCCGAAAACAGGGGGGGAATGGGGAAAAACCCCTTGGAAAACCGGGTCACCCCAAAGGGAAAAGCGGGGAAAAAGTTTTTTTGGGAGGGTTTTTTTTTTTTTGGGCCCCCTTAAAATTTTTTTTTTGAACGTTTTTCCCAAAAAAAGGGGATAGGGGGAAATTTTTTGGTTTTTTTTCCTGGTTAAGTTTAAAAAAAAAAAAAATGGGGAAAAAAAAGGGTTTGCCAAATTTTATGGGTTTTGGTTGGGAAAAATTGATTTTTTTTTTTAAAAATTTTTTTTAAATGTTTTCCCCTTTTTAAAGGGGGGTTTTGGGGTGTAGGGGGAAAGGGGGGGGGGGCTGGGGACCCAAAGGGTTAAAAAATTAAAATTTTGGTTTTTTTTTTTTTCTAAAAAAAAATGTTTTTTTTTTTTTTTTTTTCCCCTTTTTTCCCTTTTTTTTGGGGGGGGCCCCCGGGGAATTTTGGGAAGGTAAAACCGGGAGTTTTGGGGGGCCCCCCCTTTTGCAAAAACCCCAACTTTTTTTGGGTTTTTTGGGGAAAAACCCCCGGTTTTTTTTATTTTTCTGTCTATCCCCCCCCCTTTGGCCACCCCCTTGAAAAAAAATGAAAAAATTTCCTTTTTTTTTTAAAAAGGGAGGGGGGGGGGGCTTTTCAAAAACCCCGTCCCCCAAAAAAACCCCAAAAACGGGGGAAAAAGGCCCAACCCGGGGGAAAAAGAAAAGGTTTTGGGAAAGTCCCCAAAGGGGCCCACTGGGGAAAAGAGCTAGCTTTTGGAAACCCAAAAGGGGGGGGGCCGTTTGGGGGGTTTGAAAGGGGGCCCAGGGGAAGGGGGGCCCGTGGGGGGGGGTTTTGCAGGGGGGAAACCAGGGGAAAGGGGGGGGGCCTTTGGGGGTGGGGTTGGGCTTTGGCCCCAGGGGAAAGTTGGGGTTTTTTTATTTTTTGGGGGTTTTTTCCCTGGGGGCCTTTTTAAAGGGCCCGGGTCCCCCCATGGGGCCCCATGGGGGGGGTCCCCCTTTAAGGGGGGGGGGGCCCCCGGGGGGGGCCAAAAGGGGGGTTTTGGGCCAAAAAGGGGGCGGTTTTGGGTTAAAGGCCCCCCAGGGGGGGGTTTGGGGCCCCAAAAAAATTGGGCCCCCTTTGCCGTAGGCCGAAATTTTTTTGGGCCCCAAAAGGGGGGGGGAAACCCCCATATTTTTAAAAGAAAAAAAGGGGGAAAAAAAAAAAACCCCCGGGGGCCCCCGCCTTTTTTTGGTCCCCCGGGGAAAAAGGGAAAAAAGGGGGTTTTGGGAAAAAAAAGGGCCCCGCTGTTTTTTTTTTTTAAAATTTAACCGCACTTCTCCCCCCCAAAAAAAAAGGTTTTGGGCCGGGCCTTTTTCCCTCCCCCACAAAAACCTCCCCCCCAAAGGTTTTTTTCCCCCCCCAAAAGGGCTTTAATGGGGGAATTTAAACTGCCTTTGGTTTTTGGGGTTTTTTTGGGGGGGTTTTAAAAAAACGGGGAATTTTTTGGTTTTGGTTTTTCTTCTTTAAAATTTATTTTTTGGTGCCAAAAAAGGGAAAAACAAAACCTTGGGGGGGCCCCCCGGGAATTTTGTTTGGCCCCCACTTTTATTGTGGGGTTTCCCCCCCCCCCCGGCCCGGGGGCCCAAAAACGAAAAACCAAAAAAAAAGGAAAAATTTGCTTTCCTTTTTTTTTCCCGAAATTTGGGGGGGAAAAAAAACCCAAACCAAAAAAGATTTTCCCCCAAAAAAAAAAAAAAATTTGGAAAAAAACGGGACTAACGAAAAACCAAAAAAAAGGGTTTTTTGGGAAAATTTTTTAAAAAAAAAATAAAGTGGGGGGGAAGGAAAAATTGCCTTTTTTTTTTTTTTTTCCCTAAAACCCAAAATAAAAGGGTTTTTTAAAAATTAAAAAACCAAATTTTTGGGGATTTTTTGGCCAAATTTTTTTTTCCTTTTTAAAATTTTTGCCCAAAAATTTTTAAAATTTTTCGGGGGAAACCCCCCCAAACCGGGGACCCCGGTTTTAATTTTGGGGGCCCCAAAAAAAAACCCATTTTCCCACTGGGGGGGAAAAAACGGGTTTTCGGGTTTTTCCCCGGGGGAAAGGGGGTTGGGGCCCATTTTTTTTCCCTTTACAACCCCCCTGGGGGCCCAGGGTTTTTTTTTTTTTTTTTATTTTGGCGTCCCTTCCAAACGGGGCTTGTAAAATGCATCCGTTTTTTACTTTTTTTTTTTTTCCCCCACCCAAAAACCCCCCCTTTGTTTTTTAAATTTAAAAGGCAAAATTTTTTTAAAATTTGGCCAAAACCCAACTTTTCCCCAGGGGGGTTCAGTTAAAAAACCCCAAAGGGGAAAATGTTTTCCCAAACCTTGGCCCCTTGTCCCCTTTCCCCCCCTTTTTTTTTTAAAAAATTTTAATTTTTTGAAAAAAAAAAGGGTTAAACTTTAAAAACCCAAAAAAACCCCCAAAATTGCAAATTTTTTTTTTTTTTTTTTCCCTTTTTTTCTTTTTCAGGGAGAACCCCTATTTTCCAGGGGAACGGGAAAAGGGGAAGAGAGAGAAAAGAGGAGAAAAAAAAGAGGGGAAAGAGGAAAAGGGGAAACCCACCACACCAAAACACCACCCCCAACACACCCCAAAACCCACCCCCCAAAAACAACCACCCACATTAAACAAAAACCCAAAAAAAAAAAACAAAAAAAGGGGGTTGGGAATGGGGGGGATTTGGCCCAAAATTTTGCCCCTTTCCCAACCCATTTTTCATTAGAAACCCAAAAACCCCATCCCCTTTCAGAAAAAATTTTTCCAAAAAAAAAAAATTTTTCAATTTTCCCCGGATTTTTTGGGAAAAGGGTTGTTTAAGCTTTTTGGGGGGACTGGTGATTTTTTTTTGGTTTTGTGGGGAAAAAGGGTTTTTTAGGTTTTTTTTCCCCAGGGGGGGGTCAAAATTTTAACCCGACCGGGGGGAAAAAGGGGGAAAAAACCCAAAAATTTTCATTTCTTTTTTTTTGGGGGCCCAAAAAAAGTTTCCAAAAAAATTAAAATTCAAAAACCATTTTTTAAAAAGCAGATTTTTTGGGGACGGGGCCCCCTTTTTTTCCTTCTTTTTTTTTTCCCCGAAAAAAAACCCCAAAGGGAACCCCCGGGTTTGGATTGAAAAAAATTTTCCCCCCAACAATTTTAAAAACCCAATTTTAAAAAGGAAAAGGGATCTGGACCCAAAGGTTTTTCCCCGGGGTTTTTCGGGAATTTTTTAAAAAGGGGCCCCCACGGGGCCAGAATTTTTTTCTTTTTTTTTTAAGGTTTAAAAAAAAATTTTTGGGGGGGGAAAGGGTTGTTTCCAACCCTTTTTCCCCTCTTTTTTTTTTTTTGGGTTTTAGGGGTTGGGCATTTTTTAAAAAGGGGCAGTTTTACATTTTGGCTTGTTTTTTTTTTTTTTTTTTTCTTCCCCAAAAAAAAAATATTGGGCCCGGGAAAATTTTTTGCAAAAAAAAAATTTCTTTGGGGAAAAAATTTTGGTGGGCCCCAAAAAGGGAAAAATTTAGGCGGGGCCCAAAAATCCCCCCTAAAAATTTTAAAATCTTGTTTTTAGCAGGGGTGGGGGAAAAAACCTTTAAAAATTTTTTGGGGAATTTGGGGTTTTTTAATCCAGGGTTTTTTTTTTTGGTTTAAAAATTTTTAAATTTAGAATAAAAAGGGAATTGATTTTTTAAAATTTATTTTTAGGGAAAAACCTTTTTTCCCCCTGGTTTTAACTTGGAAAAGGAAAAAACCCCCTATGGGAAGGGAAATTTTTTTCGGGGTTTTAAAATTGTGGGGGGGGGCCCCCCAGTTTTTGGGGATTTTTTTTAAAAAATTTGTTTTTTAAAAACATGGGTTTTTTTTATAAAATTTAAAACCAAAAAGGGGGTTTTTCCCCAAAGGGGAAATTTAATTTTGGAATTGATTTATTTTTTTTTTTAATTTGGGGTTTAAAAATTATCCAGGGTTTGGGGGGGAATTTTTTTTTTGTTTTGAATTTTGATGGCCCCCCCCCCTTTTAAAGGGGCATAGGGGGGAAAAGGTTTTTGTTTTTATTCGCCCCTTTTTCCCCATTGGGGGTTTTTTTTTTTAAATTTCCTTTTTTTGGGGGAAAATTTTCTTTTTTTTTTTTGGGGGGGGGAAAATTTTTTTTGGACTAAAAAAAAAAAAAAACCATTCCTGGGAAAAGGGGGGTTGGTTCCCCCCAATGGGGGGTCCCCCCGGGAAATTTGTTCCCAAACCCTTTTTTTGGGGGAAAAAAAATTAAAGGGGTAGTTTTTTTTGTGTTGTTAAAGGAGAAAGGGTTTTTTTTTTTGGGGTTTTTTTTTTCCAAAGGGGGTTGGCCCCCCAAACTAAAGGGAAAATAAACCCAAAAGGGGGGAAATTCCCCCCAAAGCCCGGTTTTTAATAAAAGGGAGGGGGGGGTTTTTTTACGGGAAAAAAAAGGGGTTTTCCCCAAGGGTTCAAAGGGGGGGGAAAAAAATAAAAAAATTTAAAAAATGGGGGCCCTTGTTTTTGGCCCCCCTTTGGGGGGGGGAAAAAGGGGGGCCACCGGGGGCCCCAAAAACGGGGCAAATTTCCCCAACTGGGTTTTTTTTTTTCCCCAGGGGCCCCCAAAAAAAAAGGGGGGCCCCCCGATTTTCCCCAGAGGGGAACCCAATTCCCCCCGGTTTTTTCGGGGGGACCCCCCCCGGCCCCTTGAAAGGGCAGGGAAAAACAGGGGGGAAAACCAAATTTTTTTCCTTTTTTTTCCCCTTTGGCCCCCTAAAGGGGGGAAAGGGGGAAAAGGGAAAAGGTTTTTTGGGGCCCCAAAATTTTGGGGGAATTTGGGCACCTTTGTTGTCATAAAAGTGTAAGTTAAATACTTGAAGCATCAGTCCTGGCTTGTGAAAGAAAAATCCAGGCTGTTAGTAAAAAATGGGGCAGCTTCGGGAATCGAACATGAGTTTTTAAAATTGGAGGGTATGCATTTAAACCAACTTGGTACCCAAGGTCTTTGTAGCGCTAGCAGCTGTGTGTGTTTTATGTGTAAGGTGACTAAATGATTTCCATTGGTGGAATAAAAAATAACTCGTGGATTATGGGTGCAAACCGTTGTGATTTTTTGGTGTGTGCAGTGATTCCATTGGTTGAACCAGTTAAACTCGGGTTCCTTCTCTTTCTTTGAAAAGAATGGATTTAAGGGATGCTTGGAAAACCAGGAAGGGTGTGACTTTTTTTAAAGGGGAAAGTGAACTCACCTGTCTTGCTGAGGGCTCAAGAAAAAAAACAGCGAGAAAGCCCAGAGGTTTGCTGTCGCCGTTGGAAGGCCAACGGACGGCTTAGAACTTCCGGGTGGGGGACGTAAGCCCAGTGGAGGTTGCTGGCAGCCTCGGAGCCATACGCGAGAAAAAGAAATTGTCTCCTGGGGGGGGGACGGGGTCGGACAGCAAGAGTGTTCAAGCCTGTTGGAGCCTTAGACAGGGAGCTGCCAGACAAACGGGGGGGGGTTGTTTGGAGCCAGAAAAGACCTGAGTGGGAAAAGGGCCGACCGGAGCCCTTTCTGTGGAAGGGTGAAGTGCAGGGGGAAAAGTCCGGGAAAACTCGGGTCTGAGGGTGCAAAACGTGGACCAAACGTTGCCAGTGTTCCCCCAACTGGGATTTGGCCAATCGGGAGGGACAAAAAAAACAGTGTGGCAGCTTCAGCTCGTAGTCGCACAGTGGGATGAGAGAAAATACGGGATTGTCCAACCAAGAAATGCTGGCAAGTTATGGACGTTTCATTTGGTTTCTTAAAGTTTATTAATGTGCAAACAGAATAGTGGGAAATATTGTCTTTCCTGTTAAGTAAGAGTAACTAGAGAACAGGGGATGCGATTATGAGGACTATCTGTGTATATTTTTACATTTTTGTTATATAAAAAGTTTAAGTGTTTTTTTTGTGTATTTGACGGATGGGGCCCCTTTCGGAGTCAAGTTAATAAAAAAAGTTGACTTATTTTTCTATGAATTGTTATTGATTTTCTTTCATCTTTGTGGGGGGACCCGATTTTGAGGGGACAGAGTGGGGGTGCTTTTATGCAAAGAGCGCAGTTTTGTTGTGAAAAAAGCGTAAATTACTTCTGTCTATAACCCCCTGCATCCCCTGCATATGATAAAACTTATTTTAATAAGGGAGGGGGGGGGGTCAAAGGGAAAACCCCCGGGTCCCCAACAAACCCCCCCTTAGCTAAATGAAAAGCTGCCATTTAGTAAAAAAATTTTTTGCTGGAAAATTTTTTAACGTTTTTAAAAAAAAATTTTTTTTTTTTACGATTTTTTTTGGAACCCTTTAAAAAATTAAAGGTTTTTGATTTCCTTTTTTTTTGTTTTTTTTTTTTTCCGATTTTTCCCTTTCCCCAAAACCCTTTTTTTTTTTTGTAAAAAAAAAAGGGGGGGCCCCCATTTTTCCCTTTTTTGGGGGGAATTTTTTAAAAACGTTTTTTTTTTTCCCTTTCCCAACTTTTTTTTTTGTTAAAAAAAATTATTTTTTTTAAATTTTTTTTTTTGGGATGAAAAACCATTTTTTTTTTGTTTGAAAAAAAACCCCCTTTTTTTTTAAAAAGGGACCCCCGGGGGCCCCTTCTTTGATTTTTCCCCAAAAAAAAACGATTTGGGGTTTTTGGGGAAAAATTTTTTGGGGAAAAAAAAAAAAATTTATTTTGGCGAAAAAAAAAAATTTTTTTTCAAAAAAAAAAAATTTGGATTCCCCTTCCGAGTTTTTAACAAAAAAAAAAACCTCAGGGGGGTTTTAAATTTTAAACCCCCTTTTTCCCCCCCACTTTTTTTAAAACAGGAAAAAAAAATTGGGAAACCCCGGGGCCCCTTTTTTAAAAATTTCGGGGGGTAAAAAAAAAAAAAGGAAAAGGGGCCACTTTTCCCCCTTTTAAATTTTCTTTAAAAAACCAATTCCCCCTTTTTTAAAAAAAAAACTTTTTTTGGGTTTTTTGTGTTTTTTCCCTTTTTTTTGATGGTGGGGGGAAAAAGGTTACAAAAAATTAATTTTGGAAAGGGGGGTTTATACCCTGGGGAAAAAAAAAAATTTTGGAAAAAAAAACCTTTCCATTTTTTTTAAAAGGAAATTTTTTTTTTCCCTTTTTCCCCTTTTGAACCCCCTTTTGGGACCTTGGAAAGGGCCCCCCAAAAAAACGTTTTTAAAAAACAAAGCAAATTTTTTAAAAATTTTTTTTAGAGTATACTGGCGCATTTTTTTTTTTTTTTAAAAAAACCCTTTTTTTTTTCCGGAAAAAATTAAAAAAATTTTTAACCAATTTTTTTTCCCAAGTTTTTTTTTTCCCTTTTTGGGGGGGTTTTTTTCTTTTTTTAAAGGTTTTCATAAAAATTTAACCCCCAAAAATTAAAGTTTTTAAAAAACATACCCCAGGGGGGATTTTTTTTCTTTTAAAATTAAGAAAAAAAGGGGGTTCCGGGAAAAAAAAAACCTTTTTTCCCCCAAAGGGGGGGGGTTGGGAAGGGAATTTTTCCGTCCCGGGGTAAAGCCCAAAAGAAAAAATTTAATAATAAAAAGGGGAGGGGGGGGGAAAAAATTTTTTTTCCCCCCCCCCAAATTTTTAAAAAACCCCAAAAAACCCGCCCAGGGTTTTTTTTGGAAAAATTTTTTTGGAAAAATTTGGGGGCTTTTAAAAAAAATTAAAATTTGGGGGGGAACCCACACACACACCCCAAACAACCACCCCCACCCCCACAAAAACCAACCCCCCACAACCCCACCAACCCCCCCCAAAACCCCCAAAAACCCCCCCCCACACAACTTTTAAAAGCACACGAGCCCAAACCCGTATACAACCCACATGCAAAAAAAACAAAAAAAAACAACCCACACACAACACCAAAACCCACCCCAAACCACCCCACACACCCCCAAACCCCAACCCCACCCCAAACCCCCCACGGGTTTTTCCCCCGGCAAAGGGCCCCCAAATACAAAAAAAGGCTTTACCCCCCTTTTAATTAAACCAAGAAAATTTTTGAAACCCCCCGGAACCCAAAAAGTGCAAGGGGGAAAAATGGGGGGGGAAATTTTAGAAAAATTTTTTTTTCAGGGGGGGGAAAATTTTTTGGGGCGGGTTTGGATTTTTTTTTTTTTAAAAACAAGGTTTTTTTTTTAAGTTTTAAAAAATTTTTAAAAAGTCCAGGGAAAAAAGGGGAAAGGGGAAGGGGTTAGTTTTTGGGAAAAAAATTTTGGGAAAACCTTTCCAGGGGGGGGCCCCCCCCCACAAAAAAAATGGGGAATTTGTTTTCTAGACCCATGTTTGTTTTTGGGGGTTTTTAAAAAGGGGGGGGGGGGAAATTTAAAAAATTTTTTTCCCCCGGTCATAAAACCAAAAAGGAAAACGGGGGGGGAAAAACGTTTTAAAGGAGGGAAAATTTTAAAAGGCCCCTTCCCCCCGGCCTTTCCCAAATTTTTAAAAAGGTTTTTTTAAAAAATTTTTTTTAAAAACTGGCTTTCTTTGTAAAAGAAAGAAACCCTACTAGGGGGTTAATTTTCCCAAAACCCCCGGGCCCTAAATTTTTTGTGGATAAACAGTGGGGGCCAAAATTTTTTCAAAAGGGGGGGGAAAAAAAAAAAAATTTCTTTTTGTGGGGGGAAAAAAACGAAGGAGCAGGGTCAATTTTTGGGGTTCTACCATTAGAACAATCCTTGGAAAAAGTTGTTTTAAAAGAAGGGGGGGTGTGGGGTTGTGCGGGGGAAATATGGTAAGGGGTTAGGGGGGGGACAAGGGGAAAAAAAAAAAATGTGAAAATAGAAAAATTAAGAGGGTTAGAAAATTAAAAAAAAAAAAAGAAAACTGCACGGGGCAGCATATGGGGGGCCATCAAAAAACCCCCTTGTTTTAAAATTCCAGAAAAACCATTCGAAATTAAATGGCCCGGAATTCCTTTTCCCAATCTGCTTTTTTTTAGTTTTTGCCTTTTGGGAAACGCGATAAAATTTGTCGGTCTCCTTGCATAAAAAAAGGGAAAAGATAGGCCCCCAAAAAAAATTTATTTTGTAATTCCCCAGACCGGGTTTTAAAAAAAAAGTCCGTGGGTATTCCAGGGCAGCCCCCCAAATTTGAAAAAAAGAAAAAAAAACATAATGTGAAAAGAAAAAAAAATAAAAGGGCACAGCTGCTTAAAAAAAGTAAAGTCTATGGTAAAGGGGGAGAAAATGTATGTGGGGGGGAAAAAAAAAATTTTTTTAAAAGGTTTAACCCCATGAGGAACCCAAATTTTGGGAAAAAAAAAGGGGGCAAAAAAAGGTGTCAAAAATCGGAGGTTTCAATTTTATTTTTTTTTGTTTTAAAATTTCAAGCATTTTTTCCATTCTAAAATTTTCGGGAAAAGAAGGCCCCGTCCTATTCCTTGTCAATGTGTCTTGTACCCCTTTGGGAAAAATTTTTCTTTTTTTTTTTTTAGGGGACTTTATCAAAAAAATTTTTCTAACGGATGGAAAATTTCTCCTTATATTTCCGTTAGTCCTGTATTACTTTTTTGGGTTTTTGGGGGGAAAAAATTTTTTTCAAAATGTTTTAGTATTTATTATTTTGCATTTTAAGCATACCAAACATTTTTGTTTTTCAAAACCTTTTTAAATAAATGAATTGGGAACAAATAAAAAAAAATTCCGTATGTACATTCTATTGTCATGCTGTTCCCCAATATTGAGGGAAAAAGGGGGTTTTTTTTAAAAAAATGACTAACAAGAAAAAAAACAACCCCTTTTCACTGGCTCGAATCAATCCTTTTTTACATGGACAAAAAAAAGGAATTGTACAAGCAGAAACTAAAACTTTTATGGTTTGAGTTCTATACCCTTTGGAAAAAGCCGGGACCCAAGGGGTTTTTTCCTAAAAATATGAATTTGTTTTTCCCCCCCTCAGAAAAAAAGAGAAAAAAAAAAAAAAAAAATTGGCTTACGGGCATTACCAAATTTTGGGATTTTTAAAAAAAAACCCAAAAAAAACCCCCCCTCTCTTGAGCCTATTGGGGTAACAGGTCTGAATAAAAAGTTTTTTGTCTCTTCTTTTCTATCTCATCCCCCTCTCTCTCTCTCTTCTCTCTCTCTCTTTTCTCTCTTTCTCCTCTCTCTTTTCCCTCCCCCCCTTCCTTTTTGGGGGGTTTGGGGATTTTTGAAACAATTTGGGGGTTTTTTAAAAAATTTTCCCCCTTTTTCCGAAAAAAACCCCGGGGGTTTTTTACAAACCCGGGGCAAAAAAGTTTTTTTTTTTAACTTGTTTTAAAACATTTTTTTTTGGTTTTGCCCGGGCTCGGGGGGGGGCATTATTTGGGGAAAAAAAATTTGCCCGGGGGCCCCGTAAAACGTTGGGGGGGAAAAAAGTGGGGGGGCTCTTTTTTTTGGGGGGGAAATTGCTTTTTTTTTTTTTAAAAAAATTTTTTTTTTTTGGGGGGGGGTTTTTTTATTTTTCCAAACCCCCTGATTTTAAGGGGGAATGTTTTCTGGGGGGGGTTTTAACCCCCTTTTATTTTTTCCTTTTTTCAAAAAAAAAATTGGGGGGAATTTTTTTTTATCCCCGATTTTTCCAAAAAGAAAATTGCAACCCCTTGGGGGAAAAGGCCCCCCCGTTTGCCTTTGGGAAATGGGGGAAAAGAATTTTTTTCCCCTCAAAAAATTTGGGAAAACCGTCCCCCCCCCCTTTTGTTGGAAAAGGGGGAAATTCTGTTTTTTTTTTTGGTTTTTTCCCAGGAAAAAATCAAAAAAAAAAGTTAAAATTTTCCTTTTTTAAAATTTTTTTTCCCCAGGGGTTTTAAAAAAAAGAACTGGGGCCCTTAGGGTTTTGGAAAAAATTTTTTTGTTTTTTGGGGATTTTGTTTTTGGAAAAAAAAAAGGGGGGGGACCTTTTTTTTTTTAAAAATTAAAATTTTTTTAAATGAATTTTTTTTAAAGGGGTTTCTGGCCCATGTTTTTTTTTTGGGGAAAAATTGGGGCTAGCTTAAAAAAATTTTTTTTTTAAAGGGTAAATTTATTCCTTAAAATGCTGAAAAAGGGGGTTAATTAAATGGAAAAAAAAGGGCCGTTTCCTTGGCAAACCTTTTCCCAGGGGATTTTTCAGAAAACGTGGTTTTTTAAAGGTTTGGGGGAACCGGGTCCCCATTTGTGGTTTTTTTTTGAAAAAAAGAATTTTTTTTTTCCCCCTTTTTTTTTGAGGGGGGTTCAGGTTTTTTTAAAAAATTTTATCGTTTTCAAATTTTTTTTTTTTTTAAAAAAAATAACCCTTTTTGTCTTTTTTAAAAAAATTTTTTGGATGCCCAAATCTTTTTAAATTTTCCTAAAAAGGTTTTTTTTTTAAGGGGTTAAAAATAAATTTTTAAACGTTTTTTTTTTGTTTTTTCCCTTTTTTTTTTTGGGGGAATTTGTTCTAAAAAAAAATTTAAAATTTTTAAAAAGGGGGGGTTTTTTGGTTTTTTGTTTTTAATTTTTTCCTTTGTTTTAATCTTTTTGGGGGTTTAGGAAAATTTTTTTTTTCCCCCTTTTTAAACCCTTTTGGGGTTTTTTTTCCGGCCCCTTTCTTAAAACTAATTTTTTGGGTTTTTACGTTTTTTTTAAATTTCCCCTGTTTTGTGCTAAAAAATTTTTTTGGGGGGAAAAAAGTTTAAAAAATTTTTTAAAAAAAAATTAAAATTTTTTTTCCTAAAGGGTTTTTCAAAAAAAACCAGTTAAAAAAAAAACAAAAAATTTTTTTTTCAGTAAGTTTTTTATTTTTTTAAAAAATTTCAAAATTTGTTTTTGACTTAAAAAAAAAAGTTTAAATTTCAAGGGGCCCAAAAAAAAGCAAATATAAATTTTTTAAACCAATTTTTTTGAAAAAAAAAAAAAAACCTAAAAATTTTCCCCCCAGGGGGAATAAAAAAAAAAAAAATGACCGAAAAAAGGGGCTTTGGGTTTTTTTTTACAACCCAAAAAAAACGTTTATAAAAGCGGACAAAGCCCCAGAAAAAAAAACTTAAAGAAATCCCGGGGTTTTGGCAAACTTTTTGCTTTGGAAAAAATTTTCCCCTCGAATGAAATTAACAAAAAAAAATTCGAAAATTTTTTTTGATTTTTATGGCCGTTTTTTGGGGTAATTTGAAAAGTTTTTTTTTTTTAAGAAAAAGGTTGGCCAAAAATAAAGTTTTTTTTTTTTTTTTTTTTTTTTTTTTGCCTTTTTTTTCCCCCCCAAAAAAAAACTTTTGGGGGTTTTTTTGGGGGGTTGGAAAAAAAGGGGGTTTGGAAAAACCCCAAATTTTCCCCAATTTTTACAAGTGTTTTTTGGGGCCAATTTTTTTTCTTTTGTTTTTTCCTTGGGCCCCCCCGGGGAAAAATTACCCTAAAAAAAAACCCATTTGGGGAAATGGGGGAACCCCAGGGTTTTTCTTTTTGGTTTTTTTAAAGGGGCCCTTTTTGGGGGGGGGACTCCCTTTGTTTTTTTGCTTTCCCAAAAACCCTTTTTTAAAAATAAAAAAAAAAAATTTTAAATAAACCTTTTTTTTGGGTTTTTTCATTTAAGGGGGGTTTTTTTTTTTTTTTTTGGGTTCTTCAAATTTTTTACCCCAAAAAAAAAACCCATTTTTGCCCAAAAAAAAAAGGGGGTTTTAAAACCACTTTCTCCCCCTTTTTTTTTTTTTTTTCGGGAAATCCATTTTTTTAAAAACTAACAAAAAAATTTTTTTTTTGGGGCAAAGGGAAAAAAAAAAACCCCAACCCCGGGGGAATCCAAAAAAAAAAAACCATTTTGAAACAAAAATTACAGGGGTTTTTTTTGGGAAAAAATCCCCTTTGGATTTTTTGGCCCTGGTAAAAAAAAAAAAAAAAAAAAAACAAAAACAAAAAAAAAATAAAAAAAAAAAAAAATTTTAAAATTTTTTTTTTCCCAAAACCGTTTCAAATTTTCCCAAAAAAACCCCAAAGGGGAAAAGGTTTTGTTTTTTTCAGCATTTTTTGGGATATTTAAAAGAAACAAAAAAGTGGAAAAAAGGAAATTAAAATCCCCCCAAACCTTTAATGAGCCCCCCAAAAGGGCTTTTCAAAAAAAAAACCCCGGCACGGGGCCCCAAAAAGTGGGGGTTTTTTTTTTTGCATTTTTGGGCCCCGGGTTTCCCAAAAGGTTTGGAAAGGGGCCAAACCCCCCCACCCCAAATTTTAATTTTTCACCCCCCATCCCCGGGAAAAAATTTTTTTAAAAAGGTTTTTTAAAAAAAAAAAAAAAACTATTTTTTTTTTTTTTTGGGGGAAAAAAACCTTTTTTTTTTTTTTTTTCCCAACGGGCCCCTTTTAAACAGAAAACAAAAAAAAACCCCTTTTTTTTTTTTAATTTTTGGGGCAAAAAATGGTTTTTTAAAATTGGTTCAATTTTTTATGGGGAAAAAAATTTTTCCCTAAATTTAATAAATTTGGGAAATTTTTTAAAAAAAGGTTTATTTTTTTATTTTTTCCATTTGAAAAACATAAAAACCTTGGGTTTTTTTTTTGGTTAATTTTAAAAAACTGATATTTTTAATTTAAAAAATTCAGAAAAGGGGGGGAAAAACAAAAAAAAAACAAGGGGAACAGTAGAAACCGAAAAACACCAGGGGGTTTTTTAAAACGTTTTTTCGGGTTTCCAGAAAAAGGGTTAAAAAAAAAGGAAACCCCAGGGGGGAAAAATGAAAAATTAGATTTTTTTTAAATTTTTTGGGAAAATTTAAAGGGGGGGGGCCCTTTTTTCCTTTTAAAATTACAGTAAAAAAAACCCTTTGGAAAAAATTTTCCTTTTCCCCAAAAAGTTGGAAAAAAAAAAAAAAACCCCAAAGGGTTTTTTTTTAAAATTTGATATTTTTTTTTTTGGGAGTCCCCCCCCAAATTAAAAAAAAATTAAAAAAAGAAATAAATCAAAAGCCCCCCGGCCCAAAAGGGAAAAAAAGGAAGGGGGGGGAAAAAATTTTTAAGTTTTTTTTTTTGTTTGGGCTTTAAAAAAAACCTTTTTTTTAAAAGGGTTTTCCCCCATTTTTTTTTTCTGAAAAATTTAAAATTTTAACACACACAATATTTAAAAATTAATTTTTAAATTTTGGGGCCAATTTTTTTAAAAAATTGAAATATGGGGTTTTGCTTTGGCTTTTAAAAGGGGGGCCGTGGGGGGGGGTGGGTTCCCCCCCGTGGCGGGGCGGGGAAACCGGGGTGGGTGGGGTGGGGGTTTTTTGGGTGGTAAAGGGGGGTTTTTTGTGTTTTTTTGGTGGGTGGGGTTTTGTGGGGGTTTGTGGGGGTTGGGGGGGTTTTTGGGGTGTGGGGGGTGGTGGGGGGGTTGTGTGGTTTTTTTTTTTTTAATTTTAAAAAACCCCAAAAAGGGAAAGCAATTTTTTTTTTAAAAAAGGGTTTTGGGGGTTTTGGGTTTTTTTTTTTCAAAACTTTTTCTAAAAAGGGCAGCGGGGGGAAAAGGGTGGGGGAGGAGGGGAAGGGAAGGTAGGGGAAAGGGGGGGAAAGGGAAAGAAAAAGGGGGGGAATTTTTGGGGGGGGGGAAAAAAAGGGGGGAAAGGTGGGGGGGGGGAAGGGGGAAAGGGGAAAAAAAAAAAGTTTTCCCCCCCCCCGGGCCCCCAAAAACGCCCCCCCTTTTTCAAAAGTCCCCCCCGACGGGGGAAACCTTCAAAGGCCCGGGTTTTTTTCGTCCCCCGGGGGAAAAAAGGGTGGCGGGGGGGGAACCCCCCGGTTTGGGGGGGAAAAGTGGGGGGAAGATGGGGGAAAAGGGAAAAGGGGAAGGGGAAAAAGGGGGGGGGGAAGGGGGGGTGGGGGGGAAAAAAAAAAAACGTTGCCCAACCCCGGGGTTCAAAACGCCCCCCTTTTTCACCCTGCGGGGGGGAGGGAATGGGGGGAATTTTTCCCCAAAGGGGGAAAAGGGAGAAAAGAGAGAGGGGAGAGAGAGAGGGAGGGAGAAGAGAGGGGGGGAGGAAAAGAGAGAGGGGAGAAAATGGGGCTTTTTCCCAAAAATTTCTTTTGGGGGGTGTGTTTTTGCCCCCGGGGAAAAAATTTTTTTTTTTGGTGGGGGTTGTTTTGGGTTTTGGGGGGTTTGTTTGGGGGGGTTTTGGGGGGTTTTTTGGGCCGTTGGCCGGGCCCCGGGCTTTCCCCCGGTTTGGGGGGCGCCCCCCCCTGGGGGGGTTTGGGGGGTTTTTGGGGGTTTGGTGTTTTTTTGTGGTTGGGGTTGGTTTTGGGGTTTTTGGTGGGGGTGGGGGGGTTTTGGGGTGGGGGGGTGTTTTTTTTTTTTTCAAAAAAATTTTAAAATTAAAAAATTTTCGGGTAAATAAATTTCCCTTTTTTTTCCCCCAAACCCCACAAAAAAAAAAAAAATTAATCATCCTAAAATTTTGGTATAAAGGGGTTTTTTTTAAAATTTAAAAACCCAAACAAAAAATTCCGGGGGTTTTTTTAAAAATTTAAAAGGGGGGGTTTTGGAAAGGGTGTATTAGGGGGAAAATTTTCCCCCTTTACAAAAAAAAAAGGGGTTTTTTTTTTTTGGGAATGGGGGTTTTTGGGGGGGGCCCAACAAAAAGTTTTGTTTTTTTTAAACACCCCCTTTTTGTAAAAAAAAAAGTTCGAAATTCATTAAAAAAATATCTATGTAGGGGTGCATTGATTTTTATTTGCTTTAAAAAAAAATGTATAATAAGTTTTTTTTTTCATAGGAAAATTTTTTTTTAAAAAAAGTTTTGCCATGAAAAAAAAAATAAAAAAATGTTGCCCTGATTTAAAAATAAAATTTTATATAAATTTAAAAAAAATTAAAAAAATTTTAAAAAAAAAACTAAAAAATTTTTCCAAGGAAAAAAAAACCCCCCGAGCACCTTTTTCCAGAAACTTAAAAAAACAGCTTGGGTTGCAATGACCGAAAAAGAAAAATACCCCCAAATTTTTAAAAACAAAGCTTCCCTTTTTTATTTTAGATTTGAAAAAAAATTAGGGGGGAAAAAAAAAAAGCATTTCATTTCTGCAAAGTGGTAGTTTTAATTCTTTGCCTAAAAAAAAAGTATTGCTTGAAGTGGGTGCCCTCAGCACTTGTGTCCTAAGAGGGTTTTATCTTTTTATATTTTTTTATTTTTCATAAAAAAATGTAGCTTGTTTGCCCCTTTCATGATTTTTTTTTTGCTTCTTAGGTCCCCATTTTTTGGTTGGTTTTTTTGGAAAACTCAAAAAAAAAATACTAACGGTATTGCCCCCACCGACCTTTTTTTCTAGGATGCTTTCTTGTTAAAAAAAAAAAAAGGCAGGGGAGTAAAAAATTAACCCTTTTTTCCGCGGCCCCTGGGAGAAAAAAAAATTTCAGGTTTCGAAATATCGGAAAATTGACCAGGAAAGTTATATGCTAAAAAGTTTTTTTTCCCCCTTTGGGGAAAAAATGGGTTTTTCCCCCTTGGAGACAAAATTTTTGCTGAAGGCTCTTTTTTTGAAAAAGTTTTTTTATTTCTTTTTTTTTTTTCCCCCCTTTTCACCCATTTCAAGAAAACTTTTTACTTTTTTTTATTTTTTAGGAAAATTAACCCACTGCAAAAATATGAAACCCTTTATTTCCCCCTATTTCTTTCAATTTTAAGGGGCCCATAAGGGGAAAAGGTTTTTGTTTTTTTTTTAAATAATATTATAATTATATTTTTTTTTATATTATTATATTTTTTTAATTTTCCCCCCCTAAATTTTTTTTTTTTTTGCCTGTGGTAATCAAAAAAAAATTTTTGGGAATTGGCGCCCGATTTGGGGAAAATTACCTTCACGTTGAAAACAATTCTGTTTTTGGGACGGGGGGGGGAGAAAATTGGGGTTGTGAAATTTTCTTTTGTGTATTAAAATGCGCCAAAAAATTTATTGAATTGAAATTAGGTTTATCCCCAAAGAACTTTTTTCATGAATAAAACTCCTTTATTCAAACGATTGTCGTTTTGCTCTGCAGTGGAAAAAAAAAAAAGTGCTGTTTTAAAACTTAGCAAAATTTCAAAAAAAATTAGTAAAAAATATCCCCATGTTTTTTAAGTTTGAAAAAAGCTACCAAATTTTTATAAAATAGATAAAATGCCAATATTCTTACATTTCAAAAAATTTTTTTATTAATAAGGTCCCCACCAAAAAACCAACAGCGCCCCAAATTATAAGAAAAAAACGAAAAATAAAAAGGTTATGTGAGCACATGAAATGTTTTGGTGCCAGGGGGCCCTTTGTAAACCCGGAAGGCATTTTTCCCCCATCCCATCCTCACACAAAACCTTCTTTCTTTTAGCAATTTGCATCTTTGTGCGCCCAAAATTCACCACACATAAAAATTAAAACATTTCTTTCTTTTTTTTTACAATTTTTATTCAAGCAACTCATCCCCCAGTAAAAGGTTAAAAAAACCCCCCCTTTTTCCTTTAAAAACCACACACAACGCAACGCAAAAAAAAAACACTCAAAACCACACTTGGAAAAAAAAAGGGAAAAAAATTTTTTTTTATTTTTTTTAAAAAAAAAAAATAATTCTTTTACATGCGAAAAAAAAAAAAAGGAAGGAAAAAAAAAAAAAAAAAAAAAAAAAAAAAATTTTTGTGGTTTTATTGTTTTGAAAAAAGGGCATTACAAAAAGCTTATATAAAAAAGTTTTTTAATGTAGTAAAAAAAATTGCCCCCTTTAAACTGTACTGCTTTTTTGGGGAAAAAAAAGGGGGGATGTTTGGTGTTTTGGGCCCAATGCTTTTAAAGGGTTTTTTTGGGGGAAAAAACGGGGAGCAAAAGAGTTGAATTTCACTGCTTAATTTTGAATTTTTTCCCCCATGTAAGTAGAGTTTTGAACCGTTTTGGGGCCCCCAATTTTTCTTGCCAGATTTTTAAAAAAACAATCCTGAAAAAAAAACCCAAGCAGCTGGACAAATTTGGGGTTTTTTTCCTGGAACGGGGTTTTAAACTTTTTTTTTTTTGGGGGGCTCCCCAAAAAAAACACAACTTATCTGAAAAGGGGGAAACCGTGGTAGCGTACTCTTCCAAATGGGGGGGGGGTTTTTTTTTCAGACAGCCAATTTTTCCCCCTTTTTTTTTTCAAGATAGGGGGAATTGACGCCCGTTTGGTTTAAAAAAAGTTTTTTGCTAAAAACAAAAAAAAGGGCCCAAAAAAAACCACAATTAAAAAAAGGGTTTTTTTTTTTTTTGGAAAAGGAAAAGCAAACCTTTTAAAAATTTTTTGAAGTAGGGTTTTTTTTTTTTGATTTTTATCAAAAAAAAATTATAAAAAAAAATTCAATACCAGGGCAAAAAATTTCAACTAGGTGGGAAAGACCAAATTTGGGGAACAAATTAAAAGGCAAAAAAAAAAAAAAAATCGGGGAAAAAAAAAAATGAGTTTACGGGATTCCCCTGGCAGTAAAAACCCTTGATTGTGTTTTAAAAAGTGCATTTTT
>JAMYXO010003063.1:0-21353 GCA_033310375.1 Conus canariensis | reverse complement strand
TTTTTTAAAATTTCCCTTGCAAATTATGGGGGAAAAGGGGCCCAATAAAAAGGAAAAAGGGAAAAAAAAATGGGCGTTTTTCCCAAAACCAAGATACAAGTGTTTCCCCAAAAAAAAGGTAAAACCTTTTGGAAAAAAATTTAAAGGGGGGAAGGGAAAGAAAGAGGGGGAAGAGGAGAGGAGGGAAAAAGGGGGGGGGAAGGGAAGGGAAAAAGAGAGGAGGGGGGACGGGAGGAGAGGGGGGACAGGGGGACGGGGGCCCCAGACGGGGAAAAGGGGGGGGAACAGGGGAAAACGGGCCCAGACAGGGAGAGGGGGGGAAATAAAAACCCCCAGGGGGGTGGGGAAAAAGGGAATTTTTTTAACCGGGTAAAAAAAAAACAAAAAAAAAAGGGGGCAAAAAAAAAACCCCGAGGGGGGCCAATTTTCCGTAAATTTGCAAAAATTTAAGGGGGTTTTGTAGGTGTTTTTTTGTGGTGGTTTGTGGGGGGTTGGGGTGTTTTTGTTGTGTGTGTTTGGGGGGCCCCCCGGGGGCGCCGCGCGGGTTTTTGGGCGTTTTTGGGCGGGGGTCCCCGGTGGGGTTTTGCGTTTTTTTTGGCTTTTGGCCTTTTCGGGGGCGTTGCGTGGGTGTGTGGGGTGTTTTTGGGGGGTGTGGTTGTGTGTGGTGTTGGTGTGGTTGGGGTTGTTTTTGGTTTTTTGTGTGGTTGTGGGGTTTTTAAAGGGGGAAAATTGTCCCAGGGGTTTTTGGGGTTTTGCCCCCTTTTTGGGGCAAAATGAAGAAAAACCCAGTTTTAAAACCCCCCAAAAAGGGTTCCATAAAAAGCTGGGCTTTTCTCAGGGGGGCCCTTATTGGAAAAGGTCCCCGGGTTTGGAGTTTTTTCCGCCCATTTTAGAAAATTTAACCCCTTAGGGTTTCTTTTTTTTAGGGGGGTGGAAGCAAAAAACCTTTGGTTTGGTTTTAATAAAATTTTTTTCCCTTTTGCTGTGAAAAGGGGGAAATTTTTAAAAAAATTTTTGGACATGAGAGGGAAATTTTAAAAGGGGAAAAAAAAGGGGATTTTTTTTTGGTTTTGGATTAATAAAAAAAAAAAATTAGGGAAAGAGGTTGTGGGTTTTCTAAAAGGGGGGCCTGTTAATCGTACGGAGGGAAAAAACCCTTTTTTTTCCACCCAAAAAAGGGCCCAAAAACAAAATTTTTGGGTTTAAAAAAGCGGGTAGGGCCAAAAGCCAAAGTAAGGGAAATTAATTTTTTTTTAAAAATTTTTCCTTTTTTTCCGGGGGGGCCCCCCCTTTCCCAGCCCAACCTGTTTTTTTTCTTTTTGGGGTCTGATAAAAACCCAAAAACAAAAAAACCTTAATAAAAAAAAAAAAATTTATAAAAAACCAGTGTGCTTTATTTTATTTAAAAAAAAAAAAAAAATTTTAACCCCATGGCTTTTTTTTTTAAAAAAACCCATGAAAAAACCTTGGGGAAATAGAAAACCGCCCCGGGTCCCAAAACAGTTTTGCCCTAAAAAGGGTTTTTTTTTAAAATTATAAAAAAAAAAAAAAAACCCAAAAAACCCTTTTGGGAACAAAAAAGGTAAAAATTTTGGCTATTTTTTTTCCCTTTTGCTTTGTTTGTAAATAAAAAAAAAAATTTTTTTAAACCCCAAATTGGTTTCTTTGGGGGAAAAAAAGGGGGGGAATTTTTCCCCCAAGGTTTTGAAAAAAAAAAAGGCCCTTTTAATTTGGGGGGTTCCAAAAAGGGGTTGATTAAACAAAAAAAAATTTAAAAAAAAGGGGCTTTTGGGCCCTTTTTCCCGCCTCCCCGTTTTTAAAGGGGTAAAAAGTTGTAATGGCCCCAGGTTTTTGGGTTTAAAAAAAGGAAAATTTGGAGTGGTAAAAATCCCATTTTTTACTAAAAAAAAAACCTGGGGGGGGGAAGGGGGCCCCAAAAAGGGGGGAAAATTTGTGGGTTTGGGCAGCCCAAGGCCTTCAAAACCTTTTTATCGGGGAAGGGGGGGGACTGGGGCCAAAAGGGTTTTCCTTACTTTTTTTTTGGGGAACCCCCCTTTTTTTTGGGGGCCCCCTTTTTCGGGGGGTTAAATTCCCACCCCACTTTTCCTCCCCCTTCCCCCCTTCCGGGGGTTTTTTATTCACGGGCCCAATGCCGGTCCCCTTCCTTTTTTCCCCCCCCCTTGGGCCCCCCCTTTTCCTACTTTTCCTTTTCGGGAAAGAAACCCTGTTTGGCCCTACCTCGAGGAGGGGCCCCCCCCTTCTGCCTCCCATGGGTTAACGGGAAAAAAAATTTACTTTGTCCCCGCCCTGTAAAAATTTTAAAACGGGGTTCCCACCCTTTGGGGGGGAAAACCTAGTTTTGTTCGGGGGGAAACAGGGGGTGGGTCACATTTTTCTGCAGGGGGTTTAAAAAAACGGGGGTTTTAAAAATTTTTCCCCCAGGGGACAAAAATAATTTTTAAAAAAAAGGGGGAAAAATTTTTTAAAATTTTATATGCTTAAAATTTTAGTTTTAGCTTTAGTTCTGGCATTGTTAAATTTTTGGATTTTTCAAAACCTCCCCCCCCCTTTTTTGAGTATAAAAAATGCTTAAAAATTTAAATTCCCACCCCCACTAAAAAAATGTGAGGGTTTTAAAAAACCTTTTGGTTTTTAAAATCTTTTTGTAAAAAAAAGAAAAAAATTTTTGGATTAAGAAAAATATTTCATATTTTTAAAAAAAAAAGGGATGATTTTGTTACTATTGATTTTTTTTTTGCGGGAAAAAATTTTTAAAAAAGGGCCAATTTTTTTTATCATTTTGTTTTTAAAATTGGGGGGGGACTTTTTTGGGGGCCCAGGGTTTTTAAAGCGGGAAAAGGGGGATTTTTTTAAAAAAAAAATTTTTAAAAACTTTTGGGCCCAGGTTTTTGGATTCCCCAATTTTTCCCAAACCTTTGCTTTTTTGAGAAAAGGTCAAATTTTTTTAAAAAAGGGTTTGTAAAGGGAGTCCCAACAGGGAAACCACGCCCACCCCCAAAATTTGGGGGCCGGCGGCAAGCGACCCAACCCCCCCCCACCACACACGCCCCACAACCCCAACACACAACCACAAAACCCCAAAACCAACACCCCCAACCCCCCACACCACCCCCCAAAACCCCAAAAAAGGGGGAAGGGGGATCCCATGGGGCACCCCCAAAAAACAGCTTTTGGATTTACTGGGGCCCGAAAAGTTTTTAAACAATGTTTGGCCCAAAAAAATAGGGGGGTTAATTTTTTCCTTTCTAAAGGGGAAAGGGTCTTTTTTTAAAAAAAAAAACCGGGGATCTACGGCGTTCCCCCAAAAAAGGGGGACAACATGGGTTTACCCCCCAAAAAATGAGTTTTTAAAAGGGGGAATTTTAAAAAAAAAAAGGGATCAAAGGGCCTGATTATTTAAAGGGTTTTAATTTCATTTTTTAAATTTTAGGGGTTTTTTTTCTTTTCAAAAAAAAAAATTTTTTAAATTTTAAAAAATTTAAAAAGTTTGTTTTTAAACCGGAAAAAAAAGGGAAAAATTGGGTTTTTTAAAATTTAAAACAAAAAAAATTTCCTTTTTCGTAAAAAAATTTTAAATTTAAAGGGGAAAAAAATTTGGGGGGCCTCCCTTTTTTAATTAAAAAAAAAAAAAGGGGAAGGGGAAAAGGGGGGGGGAGGGGGAGAGGAAGAGGGAAGAGGGAAAAAGGAAAAAAGGGGGGGAGAGGGGGGGAAGAGGGGGGAAAAAAAAGGGGGCTTTTTTCCGTTGGTTGGGACAAAAATTTAAAAACCCAATTCAATTTCCAAAGGATTTTACTATGGGGTCGTGGGGGGAAAAACCCAAATTTAATTCCCCCTTTGATATTTTTTTACTGCATTTTAAAGCCATTTTTTGTGGGGGGGAAATTTTTTGGGTTTTAAAAAACTTATAAAATTTTCTGCCTTTTTCCCTTGTTTTTCCCTTTTTCCTCCCTCTTTTTTCCCTGTTTTTTGGGTTTTTTCTAAACGGGTTTTTTTGGGGGTCCCCGGTTTCTCCATTTGGGGTGTTTTGTGTTTTTTTTGTGGGGGTGTTTGGGGTGGGGGTTTGGGTGTGTGTGTGTGTGTGGGGGGTGTTTGGTTTTTGGGGGTCCTTTTGGGTTTTTTGGCCGGAGCAAAGTATCTAAAACCTTTCTGGGGTGAGTCTTTTTCGGGCCCTCGGGTCCTTTTCCCCTTTTCTCTGTCGGGTTCGGGTCGGGTTTTAAATTGGTTTTAATTTTTTTTTGTTTTTTGGGCGTACCCCCCATGCTTTTGGGCAGGGGTTGCGGGGGCATCTTTTTTTGCTTTCCCTTTGGGGGGGCAAAGAGTTACTTTAAAACAAAAACAGGGGGAATGGGGGGGCTTTTTGGCGCGTTTGCCCTCGGGGGGGCCCTTGGGGCCCGTTTTGCTTTGCGTTTGCGGGGGGGGGTGCGTGCTTTTAGGGTTTTGGGTGTTGGGGTTTTAACCCCTGCGTTGCGGGCGTGCGTGCGTGGCTTTTTGGTTTGGTTTTGTGTGTGTTGTGTGGTTGGGTGTTTTTTTGTGTGGTGGTTGGTGTGTGTGTTTTGTGCCGGGGAATAGGGGGGGAAAAAACCAAAAAAAGGGTTTAAATTTTAAATTTTAAAAAAACATTTTTTGGGGCGTTTTTTCGCGGGAAAATTTTAAATTGCCCCAAACCCCAAAAAAAATTTTTTCATTTTTTAAAAAGGGGGGGAACTAAAAATGGGCCCCAAACCCAAAAAAAAAGGCCAAAAAAACTGGTTTAACCCCCCAAAGGAAAAAAAAAAAAAACACCAAAAAAAAAAAAACCAAAAAAAAATTTTCCAGGGGAAAAAAACCCACCCAAAACCCACACACACACAAAACCAACACCCCCCCCACAACCCCCCACCCCAAAACCCCCAACCAATACCCCCAAAACCTCACACCGCACCCCCCCAAACCACCCCCCCAAAACCAACACACCACCAACACACCCCCACAACCCCGCCACCAAAAACAAAAAACCCCTTTAACAACCCGAAACCCCCAACACCCCCAAACCACAAAACCCAAACCCCCCCTACACACCCCCCCAGGCCAGGGCACGCACCCCCATTTTACAAATACGGGGGGGCCCCCCACCCAAAAAACCCAAACCCCCCCCCACACCCCACCAAACACCCCCAAAACCCCCCCCCCAAAAAACCCCAAACCCGCGGCGCGGCGCGGCGCAAAAAACCCCCAACAAAACAAAACCCCGGGGGGGCACGGGTTTGCCCCCCCGGGGTTTCTCACCCAATTTAAAAACTTTTATTGAAAAAGGGGAAAAAAAAAAGGGGGAAAAAAGGGGGGAGGGGGGGGGACAAAAAAAAAATGATGAAAACCCATTTATTTTCCCCAACGGTTTTTAAAAATTTTGGGGTAGGGATAAAAGGTTTTATTTATACACATTCCGGGCCCAAATTTATTGGGGGAAAATTTTGGTTGTTGGGAAATTGCTTTTTTTTTTTTTGGTTTTTTTTTAAAATTCCCCCACCCACAAAAACCGCAGGGGCCCCGACCCCAAAACCCCAAACATCCCCACGAAAAAGGGGGCCCCGCTTTTTCCCACACCCCCAACCCCCAACCCCAAAAAACAAAAACCCCACCCACCCCACAACACACCAAAAAACCCGCCCCCGCAGGGCCCCAACCCACCCCCTTTAAAAAAAAAAACCCGGGCCCACACTCAGGGCCCCCATTCACCCCCACCCTTTTCCGTAGTACAAAAGCGCCGGCGGCGCCCCACCACAAAAAAAAAAACCCCAACCGGCCACAAACCCCAAAAAAACACCCCACCCCCACCACACAACCCAAAACCCCCAAACCCCCCACCCCCAACCACAAGAAAAAAAAAAACCCCCAACCCCCCAAAATCCCACACTACCCACCCCCCCCAACCCAACCCCCACCAACAGGGCCAAAAAACCCGGCCCCAAAAACCCCAAAACCAACCCACCCCAAAAACCCCACCCCAACCCACACCAACCCCGGCTTTTGCCCCCCGGGGGAAATTTCCCCCACCCCCACATACACCCAAAATTTTAAAAAAAAGAGGGAAAAATTTTGCAAAAAAGAAACGCTCCCCCGGAAGACCCGGGGGGCGCGGGGGGGGACACCCCCCAAACCCACCAAAACCCCCAACCCCCAACACCCCAAAACCACAACAAAAACCCCCCCACAACACAGGGTGAGAAAAAAAGGATTTGGGGGAAAAGGAGAGAGGAGAGGGGGGGAGGGAGAGAGAGAAGGATGGGGAAAAAAAAAACCCCCCAATTTACCCCAACCCACCCCCCCCCCCCCAACCCACCCCCCAACCACCACCAACACAACCCCCCCAAAACCCCAACAACCCCAAAACCCCCCCCAAAGCAGGGCCCCCCCACGCTTTTCCCGGTCCAAACCCCCACACACCCCCCAAACAACACCACACCAACCCACAAACACCCACCCCCCCCACAACCCAACCCACACCCCAACAAACCCCCACACGCACGCAGGGAAACCTAAAAACACGCATTTTGGTTTTTTTTTTTTAAAAAAAAACCTTTTTACTTTTGCAAAACAATTCCTTTTCCCCCCTTCCCTTTCCCCTTTCCCCTTCTCCCCTAATTCCTTTTTCCCCCACCCGGTTCAAAAATTATCACTTTTAGGGGAGCGATTTTTAAAAAACAGGTTTAAAAAAAACCAAAAAAAAAAACCCCCCTCCCCCCCAAAACCCCCCCAACACCCCCAAAACCCACACACACCCCCCAAACCAAAACCCCCCAAACCCCCACACGGGAGGGCCCCGCCCCGGCCCCAACTTTTTGACCCCACGAAACGCAGGGCCAGGGAAAACGGCAGGCTTTGCCCCCAAAAACCACCACAAACCCCCCCCCCACACCACAAACACACCCCCCCAAAAACCCACAAAAAACCCCCCCACACCCCCACCACAACTTTTTTTAAGCATTTTTACGCATTTTGGGAATAAAAAAAAAACGGCCCCAAAAAATTTAGTCTTTTCCTTCCCCCTTCCCCTTCTCTCTCTCCTAATTTTTTTCTGTTTCCCCCCCGGCTTTGACCCCCCCCCCCCCCCCCCCCCAACACATAACACAAAAAATTTTTTAACTTTGAAATTAGGAAAAAAGGTAAAAAGGGGGGGGGGGGGGGGCGGGGTTTGGGTCTTTAAAAAAAAAAAAACCCCTATGCTATGGTTTTTTGTTAAAAAAAGAAAATTTGGGGGCCCACTTTTCCCCCTTTAAAAAAAAAAACAAACCGATGTTCACCCGGGTTTGCCCCCAACGGGATTTCCCAAAAAAACCCAAAAACCCAAAAAAACCCACTTTTGGGACACCCCTTCTCGGGGGCCAATATTTTTATGAGGGGGAAAACCAAAAAAAAAGGGGGCAGGGCCCGGGGAAACCCCACGGGGGGATCCCCTTTTTTTCCCCGGGGGGCCCCCAGGGCCCCTTTGGGGTGGGGGCCCAAGGGTTTGGTGCCCCCAAATTTTGGTTTACAAAAGGGGGCAGCCCCCTTCTGTTTTTTGGAAACCCCCAGGAAAAAATTTTTCTTTTTTGCTTTTTGGTTTTTGGGGAAAGGGGAAATTTAAATTTTTAATTTGTTTTTTTTTTCGGGGGGGTTTCCAAATTTTATAAATTATTATTTATTTTTTCCCCCTTTGGGTTTTTAACCCTTTTTTCCCAAGGTGGGTTTGGGGGAAAGGCCCCAACAGGGGAAGGCAGGGGGGGGGGGACCGATGGGGGGGTGGGGGGGGGCGGGGTGGGGTGGGAAAGGATGGGGGGCCGGGACGGGAACGGGGGCAGGGCAGGCGGAGGGCGGGGCAGGAAAAAAAAATTGGGTTTTTTCTGAAAAAAAAAAAAAAAAAACCCCGGGACGAAAAACGAAAACCACAAAAACCGGGAAAAAAAAAACCCCCAACTAAAAAAAAAAGGAAAAAACAGTAAAAGTTTTTCTTTTTTTTTGGGTTTTTTTTTTTTTAGATTTTTTCCCAAATATTTTTTTTGGTACTGGGTTAAAAAACAAAAAGGGAAAATTTTTAAAACATCCCAAAAAATTAAACCCCCCTTTGAAAAAGGGCAAAAAACTATTTAAAAAAAAAACCTTTCCCTTTAATTTGGGGAATACCTTTGAATAATGGGGGTTCCAAAGGGGGGGGTTTTTAAGGGGAAAAAAAAACTTTTTTTGAAAAAACTGGGGGGGGGCCCAAACAAAAGGGGTTGGGGGGGGGGCCCACACAAAAAAGATTTAAAAGGGGAAGACAAAAACCCCCTTTTACTTGGGTTAAAAAAAGGCCTTTTTTTTATGTTGGAATTTTTATTCCAATGAAATTAATTTTTTCCAAGGTTTTAAAATTTCTTGTGAAGTATGTTAGGCGCTAAATAGTTTCCCTTTAAAAATTAAAAAAAAAAAAAAGGAAAAAATGGAAAAAATTTTTAAAAAAACGCAAAAAAAAAATTTTGGGAAAGTTTTCGCAATTAAAAAATGGGGGGTTTAAAAAAAAGGGAAAAAAACCCTTTTAAAAAAAGGAAGGGGTCCCCTTTTTAAAATTTCCTGGTTTTTTTTTTAAACCGGGAATGTTTTTTTTGGGAATTTTTTTCTTTTTTTTAAAAATTTTAAAAAACCCCCGGAACTCCCCCTTGCTAAAGGCCGGGATTTTTGGGGGGAAATTTTTTGTGTTCTTTTAAAAGAAATATTTTTTTTGGAAAATTTTTGGGGTTTTTTTTTTCTGGCTTTTTAAAAAATTAGGGTGAAAGGTTAAATTGGGGGCCGGGTTTAATTTGAAACGCGGGGGGAAAAGGAAAATTCGTAGGGGAGAACATTGGATAACCTTTTTTTTGGGCCCCTTCCCAATCCCCTTTTGGGATGGGGGAAACCCCCATTTTTGGATAAAGGGGGGTTTCCCTTTAAAAAAGAAAAAAAAAAACCCCTTTAAACTTTTTTTTTCTTACGGGGGGACTTTAATTTTTTAAAACCTCCAAAAGGGTTTTCGTTTTAAAAAAACCCCGGAAAAAAGGCACAAAAAAAAAAAAAGGGAAAAACCTTTTGGTTTTCCAGGGAAAATAAGGCTGAAATTTCAAACACAAAGGGGGAAGGCGGGGGGCCCAGTTTTTGGGTTTTTTTAAAAAGGGCTGAGGGAAAATTTTTTTTATAAAAAAAACCCCGGGGGGAAAATTTTTTTCCAATAAAAAAAACCAAAGGGGTTTTCCCCCCAAAAAAAAAAAGGGCCTTAAACCTTCCTTTTTTAGGGGAATTAGGGGGGTTTTTTCCCTTTGCTTTTTTTTGGGGGGGATTGAAAAAATTTTAATGGGGGGGACTTTTTTTTTGAAAAAAAAATTTATATTGAAAAGGAAAATTTAAATTGGGTTTTCCCCCAAATTTTTTTTGGTTATTTTTCCCCTTTTGATTTTTTAAAAAATTTTTGGGTTTTCCCAAGTTTTGACCCAGTTTTTTCCCCTTTTGGGGTTTTCCAAAATTTTTCCCTTTTTTAAAAACTTTTAAAACTGGGTTTTAAAAAATTTTCTTAAAAAAAAAAAATGGGGTTCCCTTTAAATTGTTTTCCCCTTTAAAAACCCATTTAAAAAAAAACCTCGGCCTTAAAAAAAATTTTTTTATTTGGGGGTTTTTGGTTTTTGGGTTTGATAGGGTTTTTTCTTTTGGCAAAACAAAAAGGTTTTTTTCCCAAAAAAGGTATTTTTCCCCTTTTCTTTTTGGATAATTTTTTTTGGGGAATTAAAAAATACTTAAATCATTTTTATACAAACTTTTTTCGGGGTTTTTCCCAAGTTTTTTTTTTTTCTGTATAGAAAAAACCTTTTTAAAATTTTTTCTTTACGTTTTTTTGGCCTTTCTCGGGTCAAAAAAAAAATTTTTTTCGGGCATTTTTTTTTTTGTGGGATTTAAAAAAAAAAATTTAAAAAACCTTTTTTTTTTCCCGGTTCCCCCTTTCAAAATTCCCGGGAAAAAAAAAAAATTTTGACCCCGGTTTTCTCTTTTTTTTTTCTTTTTTTTTGGGGAGCCGGGGTTTTGGCTCTTTTTTTTTCCCCAATTTAAATTCTCTTTTTTTTTCCCCCTGAAATTTAAAAAAAAAAAAAAATTTTTTCCTGGGAAATATTTTCTTTTTTTTTTTTTTTTAAAAAAATAAGGGGGTTTTTTTTGTTGGTCTTTTTCAAAAAAACTTTTTTTAAATTTGGTTAAACATAAAGTTTTTTGGGGTTTTTAAAAAAATAAAAAAATTTCATTTGGGGTTCAGGGGGGGGTTGTAAAA
This sequence comes from Conus canariensis, assembly GCA_033310375.1. Lineage (NCBI taxonomy): Eukaryota > Metazoa > Mollusca > Gastropoda > Neogastropoda > Conidae > Conus > Conus canariensis. Next base: position 11,053 of record JAMYXO010003063.1, on the reverse strand, counting down.
AAAGGGCTTTGTGTTGTTTTTTTTACGGGGGGAAAAGGTTTTTGTCGGGGGGGCCCGGGGAATTTAAAAAACCTGTTTGCTTTTTTTTGGGTTGGGGCGGGAGGCGGGTTTTTTTTAAAAAACCGGGTGCCCCAAACTTTTTTTTTTTGTTTTCCGGGGGACTTTTTTAAATTTTCCTTTGGGGGACGGGTTTTTCAGGGGACAGCCTAATTTGGTTCCCGGGGGGTCACCCCCAAAAAAATTCTTTAATTTTTCCCTTAAAGGGCCAAAAAAAATTTGGGTAGGGGGTTTCCCAAAATTTCGTCGGGGGGGGGAAATTTTGGGAAAACCAGGGGGTTTCTGTCCCTTTTTGGCCCTTTTTCCCCATTAAAAGGGGCGGGGAAAGTTTCCCAAACATAAAGGGAAAAAAAACCGGGGTGTTAAAAAGGGGGGATTTTTCTCGGGGCTTGTTTCTTTTTGGGATTTTTTTGGCCTCAAATTTTTGGGGGGGGGGTTTCTTCAGGGTTTTTTTCTTATTTACCCAGGGTTTTTCCCCCTTTTTTTACCAAAAAAGGGAGGGGGCAGGGTTTGGGGAAAACCCCAAAACTAAAAGAAAAAAAAAAAGGGTTGGGTTTAAAAACCCCCAACCCCCCCCTTTCCCCTCCCCCCCCCCGCTCCCCCCAAAAAAAAAATTTCACCCCCAAAAGGGGTTTTCCCCCTTTTTTTTTGCCCTTTTTTCCCCCCCCTTTAACCCCCCCCAACCTCAAAACCCCTTCCCCCCCCCCTTTTTCTCATACACCCCCAAAACTTATAAAATTTTTTCCCAGGTTTTCCGACAGGGGGGTTCATTTTTGGAAAAAATTGTTTCATTTGGTTTAAAAAAGGTTGTGTTTTCACTAGTTGTTTTTTTTTGGGAGTGGTCCCCTTTTTTCTAAATTTTTCGTGGCTTAAATGGGGAAATTTTGCAAAAAGGGGTCTTTATTTTTTTTTTTTAAATTGGGTTGCTTCCACAAAAAAAATTTTTTTGGCCCAATTTTTACGTTTTGGTTTTAATTAAATTTGAAAGGGGAAAAGGGGGGGAGTTTTTAAAAAAAAAAACCCACTGTTTTTTTAGATTTTTTTTTTGTAAGCGGGTGCAGTGGGGAAAAAAAGGAAAAAAATTGTTTCCCAATTTTTTAAAAAAATTTTCTCTTTCACATGAGGGGGAAATTTTTACATTTCGGCCCTTTTTTTCCTTTTTTCCTATCCCATGAAAAAAATCAAAAGGGAAAAAAAAACCTTTGGCCTGAAAAGTTTTTAAAAAAGGGCCCCACAAAACCCCTTTAAAGGTCAAAAAAAATTTTTTTAAAAAGCTTTTTTCTTTTCCCCTTTTTATTTTTTAAAAAATTCCCAAGGGAAATAAAACTCTTTTTCTTAAAAAAGGACCCCCCCCATTTTTAGGGGAAAATAAAAATTTCCACGTAAAAATTTTTCGGGGCCACTTTTTGGGTTTTCCCAAAATTTTTTTTTTGGGGCCGGGGGTTTCCCAATTTTAGAAAAACAAGAAAAAATTTTTCCCTTTTTGGCTTTTCTGGGGCCCGTGGGGGGAAACCCGGGGGGTTTTAATTTGGGGGGGGCTTTAGTATTTAATTTAGTAACTTTTCTTTCTTTTGGTTTTTTTTTTGTGAAAATTAAATCTTCCCAATTTTCTCTTTTGGGTCCATTTTTGTTTGAGGGCTTTTGAAGGAAAAAAAAATTTTTCCCAGAAAAATTTCCTTTTTTTTAAGGGGGAAAAAAAGGGTAAATTTTTTAAAAAAAATTTTTTTGAGGGATCCCCTATTCCTTTTCCCAAAAAAACCCCCAAAAAAACCACCTTTTCCCGAAAGGGTCGGGAATTGATTCAATCGGGAAAAAAATTCAAAAAAAATTTTCGGGGAAATTTCTTTTAAGGTTTTTTCTGGCTTTTTCTCAAATTCCCCCCCCTTTTTCCCCTTTCCCTGAAAAAAAGGGTTTTCGGGGACCAAAAGGGGAAGCAGGAAAATTCCCTCCGGGTTTTGATTTAAAAAAGGTAAAATTTCCAAGGAAATTTTTTAAATTTTTAAATTTTCAATTTTTTTCCCAAAAAAAAAAACCTTTTTTTTTTTTTTTTCGGGGGGGACAGATAAAATTGCCCCCCCTTTTTAAAAATTTTCCCCAAAAATTTTTTTTTTTAAAAAAAATTGGGGGGATTTTTTTCCAAGCTTTAAAAGGGGTTTTTGGGTTTTTAAAATTTTTAAAAATTTATTTTTTGATTCGTAGGGGGGGGGGGGGAAACAAAAAATTCAGGGAAAAATAGAATAAAAAATTCTTTTAGCAAAAATTAAAAATTTAAAGAAAAAATTTTCATACCCCGGGGGGAAAAAAAAGTTTAAATTTTTTACCCAGGGCCTTTCCCTTTTCTTCTTGAAAAAAATTTAAATTTAGGCCGGGCTCATTAATAAAAAAAATAAAGGAAAAAAAAGGAAAAGGGGGTAAAAACGGGGGGAAAAAAAACCCCCTTTTTTTTAAAACCTCTGGGGGGGGGAACTTTTTCAAAAAAAAAATTTTTGGAAGGGCCCCGCATTTTTTAATTTTAAAACCCGGGGCCAGAAACGGGGAGTTTTCATAAATTTTTGGGGGGGCAAGGGGCAATTTTTTTAAATTTCCCAAACCCATTTTTTCCTCGGGGGGAACTGCCATATTTGGTTTTTCCTTTTTAAAAACCCAAAATCAAAAGGGCTTTTTCAAAAACCTCAAAAAAAGGGGGGCCAAAAAAAAAATTCCAAATTTGATATTTTTTAAAAAAGGCCAAAAAAAATTTTTTTTGCCCCCAAAAGGGCATAAAAAGGGTAACTTTTTAATTTTGGGGGTTTAAGGCCTTTTAAAAAAAAACCCTTTTGTGGCTCGGGTTTGGGAAATTAAAACCAACCCCAAAAAAAAAAAACAATTTTTTCCCTAAAAATTTTTCCTTTTTTTAACCCAGAAAAAAGGGCCAAAATAATTTTCCCCCAAATTTTTTTTAAAAAAAAAAAAACCAAATCCCTTTTACAAAAAAAAATAAAAAAAAAACCTTAAAATGTTTTTGTTTAAAAGGGGGGCAAAAAAAAACCCTTTTTTTTTAAAAAAAACCCAAAAAATGTGGGGGGGAAATTTGGAGGGGATATTTGGAAAAACCCCCTTTTTTTCCTTAAAAGGCCTGACTCAGGGGGTTTTTCCGGGAACACCCCACCCCAACCCACAAACCCACCACACCCACACCCCCCCAAACCACACACCCAACCACACCACCAAAACCAAACACCCCACACAGGGCCAACCCCTTTACCCAACCCCCCCCAAACCCCAACAACCCCACGGGACACCAACACACACACAGGGGGGGGAGAAGGGGGGGAGGAGGAAAAGGAGAAAAAGGGAAGAGGGGGTTTGAAAAAGGAGGGGGGGGGAAAAATTCAAAAGGGGGGACTGAAAAAAAAATTTTTCCCCACAAAATTTATTACCCTCTCCCCGGGGAGGGCCTGTGTTTTAACCCCATTTTTGGGGGGCCCCCCTATATTTTTTTCCCCCTTTTTTTACCCTTTTTCCTTTTCCCCCCAACCCCCGGGGTTTCCCAACGGGGGGGGAAAAATGGGGGAAAAAAAAACCCTTTGAAAAAAACCCTTTTGGGGTTGGGTTTTTTCCCAGGGGAAATTTTTTTAAAAAAAAAAAAAGGGGGGCTCCCTGGGGGCCACCCAAAGTTTTTCCCAAATGGGGTTTATTAAAAGGCCCCTTTTTTCCCTTTCCCTCCAAAAAAACCCGGTTTTTTTTTTGGGGTTAAATTTTCATTATCGTTTTTGCGGGGTTTTTCCTCATCTTTGGGTCAGTTTACGTGGGTTTCAGCCTCCCAAAAAAAAAACGATTGCAAAAATTGGTTTGGGGGAAAAAAAACGGGGGGGAAAGGAAAAAAAAAGGGTTTTGCCGGGGGAAACGGGAACCCCAAAAAAAAGGGGGGGCCTTGTTGTTTATCGGGTTTTTGGTCTTTTTTCATCTTTTGGGTTCCTTCCCCTAAATGTATTTTCATGGACATTTTCCCATTGTAGGGGTTTGGGGGGAATTTATTTATGTAAAAAAAAAATTTTCCCACAAAACCCTTTTCCCGGGGGTTGGGGTGGAAAAAAGTTTTCCAGGGTTAGGGTTTCTTCCCTTTTGAAATTTCTTAACCCCAACTTTTTTGGGGGCGAAATTTTTCCCCATTTTGGGGGTTCCCTTGTTTTTTCCGGGGGACAAAAAACACTGAGGGGGGGTTGTGTGTTGTTCTTGGGAAAGGAAAAAAAAACAAAAAAAAAAAATTTAAAAAAGGCGGGGAAAAAAAAAACCAGGTTTTGGGTTTTAAAAACCCAACCCCCTTTGGGGAAAAATTTGCTTTGTCTTCCCAGGGAAGGGGGAATGGGGGGACAAATAGCTTACTGCATTCTGTATGTTTTTTAAACCTTTTTGGGGTTTTCCCCGCCAAGGGGCAAAAATTTTTCTTTACGCCCAAAAAAGGGGGGCCCACTGCATTTTCACAAAAAATTTTTTTAATTTTTGTTTTTTTCCCATGGGCCCCACACGGTAAAACATTCTCTCTCTCCTCCCTCTCTTTTTCCTTCTCCCCTTCTCCTTCCCTCTCTTTTTTTTTTCGTTTTTGGGGTTTTTTCTTTTTATAAAAAATTTTCCAGGTTAAAAAAAACACTTTCTCTTTCGTTTTTAAACAAAATTTTAAAAATAAAACCCGGCAAAAAAACCCCAAAAAGCTTTTTGGTTCCAACCGGGGGTTCCCTTTGGGAAATTCAAAAAAAATTGGGCCCTTAAAAAGGGGGCCAAATTTCCCCACAAAAAGGGCCCGGAGGTAAGAAAAAAAAAAGGGACCAGGTTCCTTGGGGAGGGGGATGGGGGAAATTCAAAATTTTCAAAAAAGGGAAAAAAAAAAAATTTGGGGGGTTTTAAAAGGGGGAAATTTTTTACTTCCCCCAAAAAAAAACCCTTTTTTTTTGGTTTGGTTTTTTAGGTTTTAATCGCCATTGTTATTTTGGTTTCCTAAAAAAAAAAAAATTTTAAGGGCGGAAAATTTAAAAAAGGGGCCCGGGGGTTTTTTAAAACCCTTTTTTCCCTTTTTCCAAAAAAGGGGAAACCGGGGGTTCCACAGGCAAATTTTTCCAAAAACATGGGGTTGGGGCCTGGGGGCTGGGGGGGTTTGGGCCTTTTTTGTTTGTTTTGGGTTTTAAAAGAAAAAATATCCCAAACAGTTGGGGGATTTAAGGTTTGGGGGCCTTTTGGGAAATTTTTTTACCGTGTTTTGGCTTTTCCAAAAGGAAAAAAAAATTTTTTTCCAAAAAAAACAGGGTTTTTTTCCCTGGAAAAAAAAAATTTGGGGGGGGGTTTTATTTTTTTTGGGTTTTGGCGGGGAAAAAAAAATTTATTCCAAAAAAAAATGTTGGGGGGGGCCCTTTTGGGGGAAGTTTTTTTTTTTTTTTGGGCTTCGCGGGAAAAAAATTTTTTTTCGGGCCGGTTTAAACATTTGTTTGGGTCTGAAAGGGAAATTTTTTTATTTTTTTAGTTTGGCCCAGAAAAATAAATTTTCAAAAATTTGGTTTTATTTTTTTGGGAGGATCTATTTAACTTTAAATTCATCTTTTTAAAAATTTTTATAAAAATTTTTTTAAAAACTTAAAAAACCCAAAAAAAAGTAGGGGGGGAAAAAAAAAAAAAAAATGGCAGGCTAAAAAATTCTTTCGGGTTTTGGGTTAAATAGTAAAGGGGAATTTGGCCCCAAAAATTTAAAAAAATTTAAAAAAAAAAAAAAAAATTTGGAAGATGAAGGAAAAAAGGGGGGGGGGGGGAATTTTAAAATTTTTTAAAAACCCCCACTAAAGCCCCCCCCTTTGGAGGGGAAAAAACCCCTTTCAAAAACCCTCTCGGAAGGCAAAAATATTTTTTTGGAAATTGGGCCGGGTTTCCAAAGGGCCTTTTCTTTCCGCTGGTTTCGGGGGGCCCAAATCGGGGGGGGAAAAAGGGGCCGGGAAAAAATGTTTTGCCGGGGGTTTGGTTCAAAATAGGGGGACACAAAAAAGGGCCCCCTTTAATTTTCCTTTTTGGGTTTTTCTCCCCCACCAAGGGTTAAAAAAAAAGGGAATTTTCCAAACGGGCCCCCCCCAAAAAAAAGGGGCCATTTAAAAAAGGGGTTTTTTTAAAATTTGGAAAAAAAAGGGGGGAAAAAAAAAATTTGTGGGAGGGGAAAAAAAAAGTTTGGGGGGAAAAATAAAAAAGGCTTTTTTTCAAAAAAAGTTTTTAAAAATGTAGGGGGCCCCAAATTCTTTTGGGGGGCCTTTTTTGGGCTTAAAGGGAAATCCTTTTAAGGGTGATTGCAAGGGAGTTTCAAAAAAAGGGTTTTAAGGGAAACCCGGTCTAGGGTGGTCGGTCTGTTTTTAAATTTAAAAAAAACCCCCAAGGAAATTGTGGGGGGGGGCTAAAAAAATTTTTGTTTAGGGGAAAAAACCTTTATTTTTGGAATTTTTTAAAGGGGGGGAATTGGGGAAAAATTTTTCCCAAACGGGGATTGACAAAAAAAAATTTAAAAATTTGCTGAAAAAAAATTTTTAGTGGGGGAAAAACCCCAAGGGGCCAGCAAAAAAATTCCCTTCGGGTGGTTACATTTAATGATTTGGAAAAAAGGTTTTTAAAAATTTTTAAAAAAAAAAAAAAGGGAAAAAAAAATTTAAAAGGGGATGAAAAAAAAAAAAATGGGGGGGGAAAAATTTTTTTTAAAAATTTTAAAAGGGGGGGGGGGAAAAAAAGGCCCTTAAACTGGGTTTCCCTTTGGGGGGAAAAAAACCATTTGAAATTTCCCCCCCTCGAACCCCCCAACACTTATTTGTTTTTGGGGCCCCTTGGTCCTGGGGGCCCTTTTTTCTTTTCTGTTTTGGATTCGGCCCTTCCCCGGGGAAAAAGGGGCCGGCGGGTTTTTGGGGGTTCTGTCCCCTTTGGGGGGTTTCAAATAGGGGGGGGGGACCCCCCCACATTTCCTTTTAATTTTTTCTTTGGGTTTTTCCTTCCCCCCCAAAAGGTTCAAAAAAAGGAAAATCCAAAAAAAGTCCCCCCCGGGCCGGGCCCACGCGAAAGGGTTTTAGAAAAAAATGGAAACAAAAAAAAAAGTGTGGAAAAAAGGAAAAAAAAGTTGCGGGAAAAAAAAAAAAAAAGGGGCCATTTTTTTAAAAAAACAGTTTTTAAAAATTGTGGGGGGGGTAACCAATTTTTTGGGGGCCAAAATCCCTTTGGGAAACCCAAAGGGAAGGTTTTGGAAAAAGGGGAGCCCAAAAAAAGGATAGGGAAAAACATTTTTGGGAAGTGGTAAAGTTTCGGGTTTCAAAAAAAAACCCCAAGGCTTTTGGGGAATGGCGGGGGAAAATTGGTTTTAACAAAAACCCTTTTATTTGGGGGAAAACCCTTTTTAAAAGGGGAGGGAAAAATCCCCCAACTTGGATTGGGAACCAAAAAAAAATAAAATTGGGGAAAAAAAATTAAAAAGTTAAGGGGGGAAAAAAAAAAATTTTTGCCAGGTAACAATTTTTTTCCCAGCGTTAAAAGAAAATTTGGAATTTTGGCCCCAAAGGGGGTTTTTTTAAAAAATTTAAAAAAAAAAAAAAAAAATTGGGAAAAGTTTTTGGGAAAAATTTGGGGGGGGGGAATAAAATTTTTTTAAAAAAATAAAAAGGAAAAAAAACCCCCTTTCCAGCTTGCATGGGGGGAAAAAACCATTGAAAACCCCCTTCAAAAGGAAAAATTTTTTGTTTTGCCTGCCCTGGGGGTTTTTGGGTTTCGGCGGGGCCCCGGGGGCCTTCCTTTCGGGGGGGGGACAGGGGGTGATTGGGGTTTTGTGGCTTTTTGGTTTTTCCAAAAAAGGGGGGCCCACACCCCCCCCAGCCCCATAAATTTTGGGGGTTTGGGGTTTTTCTAACCCCAAAAGGGTTTTAAAAAAAAAAAAAACCCCAAAAAAGGCCACCCCCCAAGGGAAAGCCAAGGCAAAAAGGGTGTAAAAAAAAATTTTGGGGAACAAAAAAAAAAAGTTTTTTTTGGGGGAAAAAAAAAAATTTGGGCTAAAAAAAAACAAAAAAAGCATTTTTTTCAAAAACGTTTTAAAAATTGTAGGGGAAAAAAATTCTTTGGGGGGGGCCCCCTTTGGGGGGATCCCATTAAGGGGGAGGGGCCCAAAAGGGAGATCAAAAAGATAGGGAAACCGGGTCGGGGGGGTTTTCAAGGGCGTCTGCTGTTAAAATAACCCAAGGGCCTTGTGAGTGGTTTAAGGGGAAATTTTGTTTTGAAAAAAAACCCTTTTCCCTTGGGAAAATTTTTAAAAAAGGGAAAAGGGGAAATCTTCCCATTTGGGTTTAAAACCAAAAAAAACCCCAAAATAAAAAAAAAAAAAAAATTTTAAAATTTTAATTTGGGGGGAAAAAAAACCAATTAAGGGGCAAAAACCAATTTTTTTCCAGTGGGTTTTAAAATTTAAAGGGGATTTGGCAAAAAAAAATTTTTAAAAAAAAAAAAAAAAAAAAAAAAAATTAAAAGGGAAGGGGAAAAAAAGGGGGGGAAAATTTTTTTTAATAGGGAAAAAATCCCTTTCCCACTAGCTGCCCCGGGGGGGGAAAAACTTTTTTCGAAAATCCCTCTCAAAAGGGGGACCTTTTTTATTTTTTAATTCCCTTGCCTCCTGGGGGGCCCTTTTTTGGGTGGGGGCTGGGGAATCGGGACTCCTTCAGGGGGGGGGGGGGGCCCCCAACCGGGCCCGGGAAATTTGGGGGGTCTTTTTGGGCTTTTTTTTGGGTTTCAAATTTTAGGGGGGGACCCCCAACCACACCCCCAAAAAATTCTTTTGGTGTTTTCTCCCCCCAAAAGGGTTTAAAAAAAAAAAAAAAATTTCCAAAAAAAGGCCACCCCCCAAAAGCGGGCCCAGGGGGAAAAGGGGGGGGTTTTAAAAATTGGAAACAAAAGAAAAAAAAAGTGGGGGAGGGGGGAAAAAAAAAGGTTGCTAAAAAAAAAACAAAAAAAACCCCATTATTCAAAAAAAAAAAGTAAAAAAAAAAATGTGGGGGGGGACAAAATTTTTTTGGGGCCTAGGGTTTTGGGGAAAATCCATTAAGGGAAATTTTTGGCAAGGGGAATAAAAAAAGGATGGGGGGAACGGGTTTTGATTTGGTTTCGGGTTGGGTTTTCCCAAAAAAACCCAAAGCAATTGTGAGGGGGCTTAAAAAATTGTACTAAAAAAACCCTTTTTTTATTTGGGAAAATTTTTCTTAAAAAGGTTTTTGAAAATTTTCCCCCCCGTTTTGGGACCCAAAAAAAATATAATGCTGTAAAAAAAATTTAAAATTTAAGGGGGGGGGGAAAAAAAAAAAAAGGTATATTATTAAAAAATATTTTTATTTTTTAATATTTTTTTTAAAATAGTTTATATTTTTATTTGTTTAAACCCAATTTAAAGTAGGGGGGGAAGGGGAAAAAAATATAAAACCCAGGAAAAACCCCCCTCCCCCCCTCGGGGTTCCCTTAGGCAAAAAAAAAATTTTTTTAAAAATGGGGGGCTTTTTTTAAAATTTGGGGTTTTGGGGCAAAAGGGATTTTTGTTTTTCCGGGGGAAAGGGGTTTCCCTTTAAAACCCCCACGGGGCCCGGGTTTTTTTTGGCGGTTTTAATTTTTTTAGTTTTTGTGTTTTTTGGCATTTTCCAAAAAAACGGGAAAACCCAACATTTTAAAAATTTGTGGGGTTTAACTATGTTGGGCATGAAAAAAGCCCGGGCATTTTCCCCAACGTATAAAGGCGGGTTTTATAAAAGGGGGAAAAATTTTGGGGGGGTTTTGGGCAATTAAAAAAAAGGTTTTTTTTTGGGATTTTTTTAAACATCCAATTGAGAGGAAAAATAAAAAAAAAACAAAAAAAAAAACCATAAAAAACTAAAAAAGGGTATAAAAAACCCGGGGGGGGATCTATAAAACCCTTAAAAATCTGTGAAGCTGGGAAAAAAAAAAAAAATTTCGATTTAAAAGGATGTAAAAAAATATTTGTAAAACCCCTTTTTTCCCGGGAATCCCCCCACTTTTTTCACTTTTAATTTGGGAAACCCCCTTCCCCTTTTTAAATTTTACGGGGATAAAAAAAAGTTTTAAACTTTTAAAACCGGGAAACCCTTAAATTTCCCATGTTTTTTTTCAAAAATGAGGGGGGTTTTCCGGGTTCTTTTTTAAAAAATCCTGAAAAAACCGGGCTTGGGGCCATTTTTTCCCGGGGTTTTTCCCAAGTTTTAAAACGGGGGAAAAATTTAATGCGGGGGGGGGAAAGGAATTTTAAGAAGGAAAAGGGGTGGTTGGGGGGGCATTAAATTAAGATCGGAAAAATTGGAAAAAAATGGTTCAATTGAAAGGGGTTTTTAAAAGGCCAGGTAAAAAAGTTATTAAGGTTTGGGGCCCAGGGAATTTTTTTTTAAGGGAGGGGGGGGGTGGGTATTTAGGGGTTTTCGGGGGGTTTGGTTTGGAAATTTAAAAAGGGGGTTTTGGGCTCTGGGGTTTTTCAAACCCCCTTTGGGCGGGGGCCCCTTGGAAAAAAACCCCCCACGGGTTTTCTTTGGGTTTTTTTTAAAAACCCCTTTGGTTTTTTTTTTGGGGGAAAAAAAACCCCTTTAAAACAAATTAGTCTTTCTTTTTTTCTTTTTTTTTAAGCCCGCTTTTCGGGGGGGTTTTTTCCCCCAAAAAAGGGTCGGGGTTTTTTTTTCCCCCTTTTCCGCGGAAATTTTTTTTGGTTCCCCCCCAAAGGGGGGGAATTTTTTTTTTTTTTCGGGGGCCCTTCTTCTGGGGCCCCTGGGGGGCAGGGGGGGCCCTTTTTTAAAAATTGGCTTCCCGGGCCATTTGGGGTTTGTTAAAAAGGGAAAATTTGGGGGGCCCCAACACCTTTTTAAAGGTTTTTTTTTTCTTTGGATTGTTGGTCCTCCGGGGGTTTAAAAGGGGGGGCCCCAATGGGTTTGCCTAAAATTTTTTTTTGTTTTATTTTTTCTTTTTTAGTTTTCCTTTG
>JAMYXO010003062.1:17500-21362 GCA_033310375.1 Conus canariensis | reverse complement strand
GGGCCTTTAATACAAGTTTCTGTTCTTTTTAAAACTCCACCCAAGCGGAATTTCCCGTCTCAATCACCCTCCCCGAACCTTGTGCCTTTCAATCATGGTTTATTTAACGCTTTCCCATTGATGATATGCAAAAATAATTTTAAAACGTCTCCAACTAACAAGTTTAACCCAAAGAAAAAAAATAACACAACACTTTTTTGATTAGGGGGTAAAAATATACACCATAAAAGCAATTGGAAAATTTTGAGGTGCTAATAGACTTTGTTTAGATAAAAGGGCTGGAAAATATTTGGTATTTAGTTGATATCAAGAATTTTCTTTAAATTGGGTTTAAAGACAAAATTTTACAAAAAAATGAGCACTGAAATAGGTTTTCCACAAGTAAAAAAAACAGGCAAGAATTTTTTGTTTCCTGCATTTAAATTGGTTTTGTTACTTCTTGGAAAGTGACGGGGAAAATATTTACTATTTGAAAATTTTTCCCCCAAATTTTCTGTTATAAACACAATTTTCAATTTTAGCAAAATTTCGACGGGGGTTTTCAGTGAAGATAAAAATTACAATCGGGGCAATTTTTTAGCTCCACTTTAGCAATTATAGCGCTTCTTCCTTTTTAAACCCACTGTGAGAGGGAACCCAAAAAATTAAATACATATTCCTGAATCTTTTAACAGGTATATGATGAAAAAATAAAAAGAAATTTTCCGACCCCATCCTAATTTCCAGAACTTCAAACAATTTTGAATTTAACCATAGAAATATCATGAAAAAAGGCACAGCATCTTTAAAAATTGCTCAAAAGCCTCAAATTGCATTAATTCGGGGTAATTTTGGGGAAAACCCTTTTCCAAGATGTAATTTTTTTTCACTTTAGGGTGGAAGGACAAAACCGAACCCTACCAAGTTATCTGGGTTTGACCCATCTGCATTTTCAGGTGATTGCTATAAAAATGTCAAGATGAACTCTGACCTCACTAACCAAGAGTTTAAACGTTTTCAGTTTTGGGAAACAGTTGTGTAATTATAATCAAATTTCCACACAAATCTCCCAAGGGTTCTTGGGCGTGATGGGACTTCAGAAACTGTTGATAAATAAATGATACAAGCAACATAAACTTATACGCGTAATTTCTATTGGTTGTAAAAATAAAATATTTCTAGCTCGTTTGGGATAATCTTTTTTCGAATCCATCAATAGTTCTGCTGTAACTGATTCTTAAATGACAACTTCTAATAACATTTTTTGATACTCTAAAGCCGTTGTTCGAAAGGAAACCTCTGCAGCTTGAAAACTTGATAGAATTTGCATGAATGGTACCCCTAAGGCCATTTTCACTGCTTTGCTATCCAAATTTGTAGCTTTTTAACAAATATTTTGGAGCAGAATAATATACTTCTTGGCCATACTTTAATTTGGATCGAACTAAAGAAGTAACAAATGCAATAAAGGTTTCGTGTCCTTCCCCCCAAAGGGCTGATAGTTGATTTATTTTAAAAAAAGTTTATCTTTTTTTCTTCCCTTTGGGTTTTAATAATGTTCCATATGCTTTTTTCCAACTAAGTTTTGTTGTCAAAAAGACTCCTAAAAATTAACACAATTTTGATATTTCAAGATATTATCCTGCAATTTCAAAATAGGTAATATGGAAGGATTTTCGCCATTTTTAAGTAGCAGCAAATGTTTTTTTTTTCACCTGACATTTTTTTAAACCATTTTCTTTTATATAATTATAAATTGTTTAGTTCCTGTTGATAAATCGTCTGCACCATGACTGATAATCCTCTTATTCGAATTTTTTTCTTTAAAAAAGGGGATTATCCTACTCATTATCATCAGCGTATTGAACCACATGTTTTGCTCTTAGGGCAAGCTTTTGGAAGATCATAAACCAAAATAGAATAAAATTGGAGCAATGATTGAACCTTTTGGAAATCCTCATATCTTCCCCTTCTGACGATGAGTAGGTTTTTGCCAATTTTTGTACACATGTGTCTTTCCTTCAAAAGGCTTTGGTATATCCAACAATTTGCCACAAATTCCTATCCCCTTTTAAATTTTGAACAAAAATCTGGCATGCCAAACGCTATCAAAATCTTTTGTAACGTCAAAAAATGACTAGTGTATTTTTTTTCTTCGTGAAAAGGAGGATTGTGGGTTTTCCACACACACACACACACACACTACACACACACACACACACACACACACACCACACAGAGAGAGAGAGAGAGAGAGAGAAAAGGAAAAGGAGGAGGAGGGGAGAGAGAGGAGAGATTTTTGCTATTTGATAAAGACAGAGAAGTGTTGTTTGCGTCTTCGCCGATACCTGTCCACCCTTTCGCGTGAATTCAGACGAAATGACTCATGACCACGCTTGAGTGTGGTGTGGGTTGTTTTCGCATGAACAAGCCATGTCTGGGTTTTGAGATCAACAAGAATCCGGTGTCTTCAACACCCCAACCACAAACCATATGAAAGCAACGCCTTCATTCCATTGTTTTTGCATGAGAGAGGGGCTTTCTTGGGATATGTGGATTCCTTGTCTTATACACATAAAATTCAACATCTTTTTAAGTATTTGAAATTCCTAATTTCTACATTAAAAAATACATCAGCTTAAAAAGTAATTGAATTTCCTGTCTGTTTCTACATATCCATTCGAATCATTGAATTGTGTTTTTTTTTTTATTCTCTGTCTATTTTCCACGTAAGAATTAAATCATAATGAAGTATCTGAATCCCGTCAATTTAAAAGACCGTTCATGCGACACACTTAGACATCCTGTCTGTACCAGCAAAAGTTATGTCTGCAGCTTTTTCTAAATTCCCCGTTCATTTTCCACAAAAAGAGTTACATCAGATTAGAATATGAGATGGGGTTTTTTTGACATGAGAGTTACATCATGTCAAAACATATGAAAACTTCGATTTTCGAATAAAAGTTACATCATATAGGAAGATTTGGAATTTTTCCCGTTTTTTCCATCTAAGTTTCTTTTTTTTTTTTTAAAAATTTTTCTAAATTTTTCCCAAAAATGTTTCCCCCCCCCCCCCCCCCCCTTGGGGTTTTATTTTCCATAAATAAATCTTTTTTGGGAAATTTTCCTGTTATTTTCCCCGGGGATTTTTTAAAAAAGGATATGGTTTCTCTTTTTTTAAAAAACAGGGGCTTTTTTTTACCTCCGTGGGGTTTATTTTGGGTTACTGCCCCAATTTCCACAAAAAATTTTCCCTTTTTTTCATTTTGGGAATTTTTTTTGGATTTCTTTTTTATTTTAACCCCCAAGGGCCCAGTAAACCAGAGGTTAAAGGGGCAATTTGGGGGGTTTCTTTATTTTTAAACTTTTTTTGGGGTTTAGGGTCAGGGGTCGGGATTATTTTGGGTTTCTTTTTATCTTTTTTACTTTTTTAAAATCTTTTGGTTAAAAAATTTTAAAATGTTTCCGGGGTTTTAACCCCTTGCACAAAGGGGGTTTTTTTTCTTTTTTAAAATTTTCCCCAGTTTGCCAAATTTTTTTAAATTTAACGACCCTACCCTAAATTTTTCAAAAAAAACTTTGCCCCACTTTAAGACTTTACCCAGCTTGATCAAATTGGGCGGGGTTCCGGGGGCTATTTCCCTTTGTGGGGTAAACCCCCAATTTTAAAAATTTTTTGGGAATTTTTTTGGTTTACGGGGCCACAAAAGGGGGGTTTTACCTTTTTTAAAAATCTTTTTGAATTTTTTGGGTTTTTTTAAGCAAAAAGGGGGGGGTTTTTTTCCCACTTTTTTTTAAAACTTTTTTTGGGTTTTTTTCGGGGTTTTTTTTGGCACTTGGGGAATTTCCCCCTTTTTTAAATTTCTTTTTTGGGAATTTTTGG
>JAMYXO010003062.1:0-12500 GCA_033310375.1 Conus canariensis | reverse complement strand
CCTTTTTTTTTCCCCCCCCCTTTTTTTTTTTCCCCTTTTTTTTTTTTTTCCCCCCCTTTTTCCCCTTTTTTTTTTTTGGGGGGGGGGCCCCCTTTTTTTTTTTTTTTGGGGGGGGGTTTAAAAGGGGGCCCCCCCGGGCCCCTTTTGGCCCTTTTTTGGGCCCCGTTTTTTTTTTTAAATTTTTGGTCGGGGGGGGGAAAAATTTTTTTTTTTTTTTGGGGGTTTCCCCCCCCCCCGGGGGGGGGGGGGTTTTTTTTGGGGGGTTTTTTCGTTTTTTTTTGGTTGTTTTTTTTTGGGGGGGGTGGGGGAAAAGGGGTTAGGGTTTTTTTTGGGGGGGGTTTTTTTTTTTTTGGGTTTATTTTTTTTTTTTAAAAAAAAGGGGTTCTTTTAAATTTTTTCCCCCCCCGGGGGTTTTTTTTCCCCCCCTTTTTTCCGGAAAAAAAAATTTTTTTCCCCCCAAAAAGGGGGGGGGGGCCCCCCCCCCCCCAAACCCCCCCCCCCCCCCTTTTTAAAAACCCCCCCCCCCGGGTCCCCCCCCAATTTTTTTTTTTTAAAAAATTTTTTTTTTTTTTTTTTTTTTTCCAACCCCCCTTTTTTTTTTTGGCCCCCCGGGGGGTTTTTAAAAAAAAAACCCCCCCCCCCCCCCCCCCCTTTTTTGGGGGCCTTTTTTTGGGTTTCCCCCCTTTTTTTCCCCCCCCAAAATTTTTTTTTTTTTTTTCCCCGGGGGGGCCCCCCGGGGGGCCCCTCCCCCCCCCTTTTTCCTTTTTTTTCCCCCCCCCCAAAAGGGGCCCACCCCCTTTGGGGCCTTCCCTTTTTCCCCCCCCCCCTTTTTTTGGGGGCCCCCCCCCAAAAAAACCCCGGGTTCCCTTTTTTTTTTCCCCCCCCAAAAAAAACCCCCAATTTTTTTTCCCCCCTTTTCCCCTTTTTTTCCTTTTTTTTAAAAAACGGGGGGGGGGCCTTTTTTTTTGGGGGGGCCGGGGGGGGCCCAAAAAAATTTCCCCCCCCAAAACCCCCGGGCCTTTTTCCCCCCTGGGAAAACCCAACCTTTTTTTTTTTCCCCCCCTTTTTTTTCCCCCTTCCCCCCCTTTTTCCCCCCCCCTTTTTTCCCCCCCCCCCTTTTCCAAAAATTATTCAAAAAAAAAAACCCCTTTTTTTTTTTTAATTTTTTTTTTTTGGGGCCCCCCCCTTTTTTCCCCCCTTTTCTTGGTTTAATTCCCCCCCAATTTTGGGGTTTTTTTAAACCCCCCCCCTTCCCCCAATTTTTTTTTAAAAAAAACCCCTTTTTTTCCCCCTTTTGGGGGTTTTTCCCCAAAAAAAAAAATTTTTTTCCCAAAAAAATTTTTCATTTTTTTTTTTTAAAAAATTAAAAAAATTTTTTTAAACCCCTTTTAAAAAAAAAACCCCCTTTTTCCCCTTTTTTTTTAATTTTTTTTTTTTTTCCCTTTTTCCCCCCTTTTTTTTTTTTTTTTAAAAACCCCTTCCCCCCCAAAAAAAAGGGGGAAAAAAAAAAAACCCCCCCCCTTTCCGGGGTTTTAAAAAAAAAAAAACCCTTTTTAAAAAAAAAATTTTTTTTTTAAAAAAAAACCAAAAACCCTTTTTTTTTCCCCGGGGGGGGGGAAGGGGGGAAAAAATTTTACCTTTTTTTTTGGGGGAAAACCCCCCCCCTTTTTTTTAAACCCAAAAAAAAATTTTTTTTTTTTTTTGGGGGGGGGGCCCTTTGGGGGTTTTTAAATTTTTTTCCCCCCCCTTTTTTAAAAATTTTAAAAAAATTTTTTTTGGGGGGGGGGTTTTTTTGGGGGGTTTTTCTTTTTTCCCCCCCGGGGGGGGGGGGGGGGGGGCCCCCCCCCGGGGGGGCCGGGGGGGGTTTTTTTTTTTTTTTGGGCGGGCCTTTTTCCCGGGGGGTTTTTTTTTTCCCCCCCTTTTTTTAAAACCCCCCCCCCTTTTTTGGGGGGAAAGGGTTTCCCGGGGGGGGGGGTTTTTTTTTTGGGGGGGGCCGGGGGGCCCCCCGGGGGGGCCCGGGGGGGGGGGGGGGGGGGTTTTTCCCCCTTTTCCAAAGGGGGGGGGGGAACCCGGGGGGGGGGAAAAAAGGGCCCCCGGGGGGGAAAAAAAGGGCGGGAAAAGGGGGGGGAAAAGGGGTTTCGGGGGAAAAAAAAAAAAAATTCCAAAGGGGTTTTTTTTAAAAGGGAAAAAATTTAAAAAAAGGGGGAAAGGCCGGAATTAAAAGGAAAAAAAAAAGGGCAATTTAAAAAACGGCCCCGGGAAAAAAAAATTTTTCCCAAAAAAAGCAAAAAAATTTAATTTTAGTAATTTTTCGGGGGGTTTTGCGCCAGGGGGAAAAGGAAAAAAAAGGCCCCTTGGGACAAAAATTTAAAAGGGGGTTTTTTTCCAAAGGGCCTTGGGCCCCAAATTTCCGGGGTGTTTTGGGTTGGGGGAGAAAAAATACCCGGTTTTTTTTAAAGCTAAAAGTTTTGTTTTAATGCTGGGTTTTTTAACCCCAAAAGGGGGGCCCACAAAGGGCCCCCACCCGGGGGGCTTTTTTCACCACGGTTAAAAAAAAAAAAACTCAAAAAAGTATTAAAAAAAAAAAAAAAAAAAACCCAAAAACCAAAACAAACAAAAAAAAAAATTTTTTCCAAAACATCCCCTTTAAAGGGGACCTTTTCTTTTTAAAACCCAAAAAACCAGAAAACTTCTTTTTAAAAATTTCTTTTTTCCGTAAAATCGTAAAATCAGATAAAAAATTTTTTTTAATTTTTCTCTTCAAAAAAAACTCAAGGTTTAAACTTTCAGGGGGGGGGGGGAACCCCTTTTGGAAAGGGTTTTTTTCTTGGGGGAAGGGGCCCTAAAAAATTGGTTTGTGTTCTCACATGTGCAAGTCCCAAAAAAACTTTTAAAAAAAAATTTATTTTTTCCTTTTTGTGAGGGGGGGCACGTAAACGGGGAAAAGGGCAAAAACCGGCGTTTTTTTCCACTTTTTTAAAAGGTTTTGGGGAAATTGGGTTTTAAAAAATTTCCCGAAGGGGCCGGTCTGGGGGGCCCGGCCCCAACAGAAACTTTTTTCTTCCTTACCCCCCCACCCGGGCCTTTTGTTTAACGGGGACAACAGGCCCCTTTGGATTTGGGGGAATGGGGATCCCCCCCAAACGGGCCAGGAGGGGGGGCGGGGCGGGGGTGGCCCCCAGAAACCCTTGGGGGGGCCCATCGCCCCCCGGGGGCCCTTTTTCGGGGGGAAAAGCCAGGGGGAGGGTTCGGGCCCCCCTCTCAACCTTTCCCCCCCAAAAGGGTTTTTCCCTCCCCCCCTTTTTCCCGACCCCCAAATGGTTTTTCCCTATTTTGTCCTTTCTTTCCAACCGGCGGGGGACTATGTGTTCCCTCCCCCCCTTTCCCTTCCAAAAATTAATTTTTTTGTTTTTTCTTTTTTGTTGTTTTAAAATTTTTTAAGGCCCCTGATTTTTTTTTTTAACTTTTGGGGGCCCTGGGGAAAATGTTTAAAAATTTTTTAAAAACAAAACATTTTTCCCAAAGGGGGGAATTTTTTTGGTTCTTTTTGGGTCAGAATTTTTTGTATTTGAATCTTTAAATTGGGGGAGGGCCCCCTTTAAAAATTTTTATGTTTTATTATTTCCAGGGTTTTTTTTAAATTTTTTGGTTAAACCCACCACCCAAAATTTCCCCCTGAAATTCCGGGGTTTTTATCCCCACCCCCCCCATACTTTCCCAAGGGGGATTTTTTAAACCCAAAAAATTATTTTTTCAGGGGCCCTTTAAAAAATTTTTTGTTTGGGGCCCTATAAGGTGTAAAAAAAAATATCGGGGAAAACGTTTAAATTAATCAAGCAAAAAAATTTAAAAGTTATGGCCTTTTTAAAAATACGGGGTTTTTCCCTTTTTGGGAGTTAGTTTTTCAAAAAAAAAACCCTTTTTCACAGTGTTTCAGGGGGAACGCGGGGAATTCCTTTTTCCCCACAAACCCCCTGTTGTTTTTTTAAAAAAATTTTCATTTTTTTCTGGGGGGAAAAAAAAATTAAATTTTTGTGTTTTTCCCGCTCCGTCCTTGAATGGGGGGGAAAAAGGGAAAAAGCTCCCCCAAAATTTTTTAAAACTTTTTTAACTACCCTTTTTCCCCCTTTCCCAGAAATTCAAGGGGGGAAAATTTTAAAAAAGGGTGCAAACTGTTTATCTACTTTGGGGCTTTCCCAAATTGGGATTTTTTTCCAAATTTGGGGCCCAAACTACCCATTTTGGCCTTTTGTTTTAAACAAAGGGGTTTTGGGGGGCCAAAAACAGGTTTTTTTTGCCCCATCAAAAGAAAATTTAGGAAAATTTCCGGTTTTTTTTAATTTTTTCTTTTTCCCTTTGGTTACTACCTTTAAAGGGCCCCCCTTAAAGGGGGTTTTTTTTTTGAACCCCCAGTTTGGGATTAATAAAACCCTTGTTTTTTTCCCCCAAAAGGGGAAGTGGAATTTTTTTAGGGGGGGGGGGGCCTTTTTAAGGGCCTTCCAGGGGCCTTTTTTTTGGGTTAAAAGGTTTTTTTAATTTAAAAGTGCCCTTTTAAAAAAGGGGTTTCGTTAAAAAATATTTTTTTAAATTGGGAATTTTTTTTTTTAAAAAAATTGGGGGTTTTTGGGGGAAATTACGGGGGGAATTTTTTTGTTTTTTTTTCCTAAAACAAGTCTAGGGGCCAAATTAGATCGGGGTGGGCTTGTTTCCCAAAAACAAAACCCATTTTAACAAAAAACCGGGGTCCCCCCGGTTTTTAAAAGGGTTTGGGTTTAGGGAAGTGATCAATTTTTTTCCCCTTTTACAAACGTTTTAATGAAAATAATTTTTTTGTTTGGAAATTGGTCTTCCCCAACTTTTTTGGGAAAAAAATTTCCCAAAGTTTTAATTTTTAAAAACTTTTTTGGGCCAAAGGGGGGAACCTTTTCCCAAAACCCTTTTTCTTGTTTTCAAAAAAATTACTTTCACCAAAATTGGGGAGGGACGTTTGATAAAAATTTTCTCCCCAAATTTTTTCCAAAAAAAAAGGGGTTTTTTCCCTTTTTAGCAGCTAAAAAAAAGGGACTACCCCCAAAAATTAAAAAATACAAAAAAACGGGGAAAAATATGTAGGAAACGTTTTGGGGGGGACAGAGAATTTTGGGGCCCTGGGCTTTTTCCCAGCCCAAACAAAAAAGGGTTTAAAAAAAAAACATTTTTCAAAAAAAACAAGTCGGGGAAGTAAACTTTTTAAAATTTTTTGAAACAAAAAAAGGGAATAAATATTACAAAAATTTTTTTTCCCCAAAAAGAAAAAAAAAGGGAAATTTTAGGGGTTTTTGGGAGTTTTTTTTAAAAGGCCGGGAAGTTTCGGGAAACCCAAAAGTTTATTTAAAAGGGTTTTAAAAAAAAATTTCAAAGAAAGGGGAAAAATTCCCTAAAAATAAAACTCATTTCTTTTTCCCCCCTTTTAAAAGCAAAAAAAACTGGTTTTTCCCCCCAAACTCTTTGGGGTAAAAGGTTTAAAAAGCTTTTTTCTTATTTTTTTTTTTAAGCTTTTTATTTCACCCTTAAACCTCTTGAACCAATCCCGGGTTTTTCACAAGAAAAAAATTTTTTGGGGGGAGCAAACCCCCCGATGTTTTACGGGGGGCTCCCTCCAAAAGGGGAAAATAAAAACTTTTTTTTTAAACTCCCCTTTTTTATTTGGTTATCAAAAACTGTAAAGAAGCTTTTTGATTCACCCCTTTGGGGCCTTTTAAATTCGGGTTGCCCGCCCTTTTGGATGGAGGGGGCCCGGGGATCAAATCCTTTCGGGGGGGAAAAACTTTAACCCTTCCTTCGTGGAAATTTTTTACGGGGAAATTTCATTTTTTAAAAAAAAAATTTTGGTTTTTTGGCCCCTTTTTCCCAAGAACCCGGGAAAAAAATTTTCCCAGTTGAAATTTTTCCCTTTTTTAACCCCAAGGGAAAAGGAAAAACCGGGGAAACACCCTGTACTTTTGCTAGGGGGGGGGGGCCCCAAAAGGGTTTCAAAAACCATCTCATTTTTTAGAAAAACTTTTAAAAAAAAAAATTATTAAAAAACGTTTGGGTTACTTTTAAAACCTGTAAAAAAAAGAGGGTTTTGTTTTTTTTCCTTTTCCCCAGAAAAAGGGGGGGGGCCTTTTCGAAAAAAGGCCCCGTTTTTTTTACCCCCCAGGGACCAAAATTTTTAAAACTGGGGAGGCACCAATTTTTAAAAAAAAAATTTCCCACCAGGAAAACGGAACCCCTTTTGGTTTCCTTTTTTTTTAATTTTTAAAAAAAACCCTAGGGGGGACGGGGCTTTTTTGGCAGGGAAAGGGGGTTTTAATTTTAAAAAATGTTGGTTTTTTTCTGGGAAAATTGTTTGAAAAATTTTTAAAAAAGTTTTTTCCTAAAGTTTAAAAAAGGGGGGCCATTTTTAACACGGTTTGGGAAAGGGAAACTTTATTCTTTCCTTTGGGGGAATGCAGATTTGGGTTTTTTCCTCGGGGGATAAAGTTAATCCCTTCCCCATTGTTGTTCCGGGGGTTCCCCTTTTCCAAATGATCTTCCAAAATTTCCAATATCAAAAAGGAAAAAAAGCGGGGTAGTTCTTATTGTGGGTTGGTTTTCCTTTTTTGGGTTTAAAAAGGGGGTATTTTAAAAAAAAGCTTTCCCCCAATTTAATTAAAAACAGGTTAAAAAACTTTTTTTACGGGAAGTTTTTAGGCCAAAAAGGGGGAAATTGGAAAAAAATTTTTTTTTTATTTTATTTATTTGATAAAAAAAAGGGGAATTGGGGAAACTTTTAAAGGTAAAAAAAACATTTTTCTTATTTTTGGTTTAAAAACCAAGGGGTTGGAAAAACCCAAAAAAGGGAAATTTCCCCCTTGTTTTTGGGCTAAAAGGGTTTCCAGAACTCTGGAATATAAAACAAAAAAATTTTTTTTAAGTTCCCTTGGGGGGTTTTTTTTTTTTCCCTCCAAAGCTGAACGGGGGGAAAAACACACCCCCCCTGAAAAATTTGGGGAATTGGGATAAAAAATAAAAATTTAATTTTAAAACGTTTTTTTTAAATTTTATTTTTTTTGTCAAACCCCAGGGGGGTTCGGGGGGGGGACTTTTTTTTCCCCTTTTTTTTCCCAACCCCTTTACTTTTCCCCCTTTTAGTCCGTTTAAAAAATTAAATTTTTAGGGGCGGGGAAGTTTTTTTTTCTCTCCCTTTTAATTTTTTCTTTTTAAAAAAGTTTTGCACAGTTTGGGTGGTCAGGCCTTTGAAAATTTAGTTTATGGGGGTCCCAGTTCTTTGAAAAAAAAAACAAGGATTTTTTTTAATAAAGGGAAAAAAAATTTTATTTTACCCATTTAAATGGAAGCGAATATTGGGGGATGATCCAAATTTTAAAAATTTGCCCAAAAAGCCCCTTTTTCTTTTTTGGAAAATTCAGTTACGGGAAGAAAATTTTTGGATGGATTCTATTTAAAGTTTTTTTTCCCTTAGGGGTTTTAAAAAATTTTGCCCCACATTTTTAAAAAAAATTTGGGAAATCCCACTTTTCGGGGACTTTTTTTTCCCAACATTTTTTATTTTGGTTTTTTTACTGCTATACCGGGAATTTTTTTTCCCCCGGTTTTTTTCCCAAAGGGCCTCCTTGGGAGGCCCCCTAAAGGGGTTCTTTTGATTCCCTTTTAAACTTTTTGGGATAAAGAAAAGTTTTAATTTTAAATATTTTAAAAACCCGGAAGTTCGGGGAAAAATTTGGGGAAAAAAAAAGTACCCCCAAATTTCTTTTTAAAAGTTTTTTTACAGAGGGGGTCTGTAAGGGGGAATACTTTTGAAAAGTGGGTTCGGGGGTTTAAATTTTTTCCCTTTTTAAAAATGTAAAGGGGAAAATTTTCATATTTTTTTTAGGGAAAGGGGTTTTTTTAAAATTTTATCCCTTCAAAATTTTTTTTGCAATTCTGAAGGGTTTTTGGGGCCCTTTACATAAAAATGTTTTCCCCCAAAATTTTTTAAATTTTAAAATTTTTTTCCCCATTTTGGTTTTTTCCCAAATTTTTTTAAAAATTTTCCCCTGGGGGAGTGTTGGGACCTCCCAAAAGTGGGGAAAAGATCTGTTTTTTTTTAAATAAAAAAAAAACCTCCTCCCCCCCCTTTTTGGGGGGTTTAAAAACTCAAAGGCCCTTAAAAATTTTTGGATTTTTGTTGGGGTTTTCCCAAATTCTCACTGGGGGGTTTATTTTTTTGGGAAAGGGTTTTTTTAGCGGGAACAGTTTTTGGGCAAAAAGGAAAAAATTTAAAATTTTGCTGAAAAAATTTTTTTAAAACAACCCCCCAAGATTTGCCCCCGGCTTGTAAATTTAACCCCCAAATCCAGGGAAAAAAATTACATACAAAAAACCCAGAATTTAAAAAACAAAAAGAGGGCTTTTTTTTAACCATCTTTTCCCCCGGGGAAACATTTGTCAAAATTTAATTTTCAGGGAAATTTTTGGGGGAACGAAAAAATTTTTGGGGGGGCCCCAACAAAAATTTTTTCGGTTTTGGTGTTACCCGGGTTGTTTTGCAGGGGAAAAAACTTTTGTTTTGTACATAAAATATTTTTTTTTGGGGGAAATGCCGTTTTGGACCTGCCCCTACCCAGGAAAAAAGTTATTGGGGATGAACCCAAAAACCTTTTGTTTAATTTTTCATTTTACGGGGCTTATAGGGTTTTTAAAACATTTTTGTTTAAAAAATTTGTTTTTTGGTTTCCATTTCCCCCGGGCCCCACCGGTTCCCCAAAAATTTTTTTTTTTTTGAAAAAGTTTCTTTAACCCGGTGAAACCCACTGGGGGAAATTTCACTTTTGAAAACCCATTTTTTATTTTAAAGTTTTTTGGGGTTTGGGGGATCCAAACGTGGAGGGTACTTTTAAGGTGGGGGGTGTTTTGTTTTTTTGTTTTTTTGTTTTTTTGAAGTGTTTAAAAAAAATTTGGCGATGAAAAGGGAACCATTTAAATAAAAACCCACAAAAAACTAAAAACCGGGAAAACCTAAACTAAAGGGGGGGAAAAAGGGGGAATTTTCAAAATTAAAATTTTTTAAAATTTCCAAAGGGGAAAGACCCCTTTCCCCCGAATGTCTTTTGGGTTAGCCTAAAGGGGTAAAAAATTCCCAAAACCCTTTGTGGATCATTTCTTTCCCTTGGGGTTTCCCCCATTTTTCTCAGGGCTTTGTGTGTCCCCGGCGCGCTCCCCGTTTTTGGGTTTTTGTCCCTTTTTGGGGGCGCCGCCGGGTTTTCTCTCCCCCCTTTTTCCTTTTTTCTCTTTCTCTATCCCCTGGGGGTGGGCTTTTGGGGGTACGCGTGGTAGGGCGGGCGCGGGGCCCGCGCCCTTTTGGGTGTGGGGGGGAACTGGGGACCAAAACCGGCATGGGGCCCCGGCCCCTTGGGGGGTTTTTCCATTTTTTTTTGGGAGCGGTTTTTTTTTGTCCCTTTTTCTGTTTTTGCCCCCACATTCCCCCTGTACCTTCGGAAAAAAAGGTTCCCGGGCCGGAGCAAAATTTGGGGCTCGGGAAAGTTTTTTTGGCCCGGGTTGGACTGCCCTTTTGGTGTTTGGAAAGCGGGGGAATTGACTATGATTTGAAAATTTTTTTGGGGGTGGGGTTTGGAGGGTTTTGTTTCTTTTAGGGGGGGGAGGGGGGGGGGGGGGGGAAAGGGGAGAAAAAAAATTGGGAAAATAAAAAAAATTTCACCCCCACCCCCACCCCCCCAACCCCCCCCAAAAGCACCCCCACGACCAAAAAGGGGGATATAAAAAAATTTGGGGAAAGAAAAAACAGGGGAGTTAAATTTCAAAGGGGAACCCTTTTCTTTTTTTTTTGCCCGGGGGGAAACCGGTCGGGGATTTTTACAGAGGGGGCGGGGGGAACTTCACGGGGAAAACCCCTGGGGTTTAAAAAATTTTGATTATTTTTTTGGAAAAGGAAAACTTTTTTCCAACTTTTTTCCTTTTTTGAAAGTCGGGGAAAGGGGGGGACAGGTCTTAAAAACCCAAAGGGGCAAAATTTCTTTGGGTTTTGGTGGGGGAAAACGGGTTTTAAAAAAAGGGGGGAAAATCGGGGGTGGGTAACCAAAAGTTTTACCCCATTTTAATCTAGGGGCTTTTTGAAAAAAGGGGGACGTTTGGAGGGTTTCCTTTGCGGAAAAAGGGAAAAAAGGGGGGTTCCAGCTACGCACGGGGGTTTTTAAAGGGGATTCTTTGGGTTTAATGGGGAAAAAAAATCCTTGATATCGGGGTTTATGGCAAAACAGGATCCCCAATTAGGGGAACCATAGAATTTTTTCAAAATTTTTTTGAAAAAAAACCAAAAAAACTAAATCTGCCACATTTTTTGGGAAAATTAAAACCAAAACTGAAATCTCCCCACAGTTTTTGGGGAAAAAAAAACCAAAAAAACTAAATCTGTTTTAAAATTTTTTTGAATTTAACCTTTAAAACTGAATTTTGGCCCACAGTTTTTTAAAATTTAACCCCAAAAACCTAAAAGGCTTTTAAACAGTTTTTGAAAAAAAAACCCAAAACTAAATTCTTTTTCTGGGGTTTTTTGGAAAAAAAAAACCCCAAAAAAGGGGAAATCTTTTCCCAACATTTTTTGGGAAAAAACCCTTTAACAAAAGGGCTTGTCCCAATTTTTTTAAAAATTAACCATACGGGAAGCGGGTTCCCCCCATTTTTTTTAAAATTTTTTATTTTTAAATTGGAAGCTTTCCCCCCAGTTTTTGAAAAAAAAAACCAAAAATTTTGAGTTTTGCACATTTTTTTTAAAAATAAAACCAAAAAATTAAAACTTTTTTCCCCCCTTTTTTTGGAAAGTATTTTTTAAAATTTTAAAATGATTTCAAAAACCCCCAAACCCAAAAGGGGGGGGAATTAAAGTTTTTTTGTTCTTAGGTTTTTTTCCCCCCTGGGAAGGAGAAAAACTGGGGGGGGTTTTTTTCGAAAAGGGAAAGGGGGAAAATTTTTTACCACAAAAAAAAGTCAAAAACCTTTCCCAAAAGGGGGGGGATTTTGAAAAAGGGGGTCGGGGCCCCTGCAGTTTTCAAAAATGGGCTCTGTGGGGGGGTCATTTTTTCATTTTTCTTCCCCAAGGGGGGGGCCCCGTCACGGGCTTTAGGGGGGACTATTTCCCCCTTTCCCGGTTTAAACCCCCACATTTTTGTTTAATTTTTTTTGGGGGCCCCCCCGTTAACCCCAGGGATTTTGGGGGGGTGATGGAAAAAAAGGAATTAACAAAAAAAGGGATGGGGGGAAAATTTAAAAGGGGGAAAAAAAGGGAATTCTTGGGGGGTTTAGGGGATTTCCGGGGGAAAAGGTCTTATTTTTCGCTTTAAACCCCAAACCCGGATGGTCGGGGGCCCTTTTTGGGAATTTCCCCCAAACCCCTTTTTTTTTTTTGTGTTGTAGGGGGTTTTGTACCCCGTTTTGTGTATGAGGGTTGGGGGGGCAGGGGGGGGCCCCGGGGTTTTGCTTTGGGGCATGTTTGTGTGGGGTGTGTGTGGTGTGTGTTTTTGTGGGGTGGGGGTTTTGGGCCCCGCCCCCAGGCATGTGGGGCTGGGTTTTTGGTGTTGTGTGGGGGTTTTGTGGGGGTTTTTGTTTTTGTTTTTTGTTTTTTTTTGGGGGTTTGGGGTTGTGTGATTTCGGGGTTGTGTGTTTGTGTTGGTGTGTTTTGGGGTGTGTGTTTGTGGGGTGTTGTGTGTGTGTGATTTGGGGGGTTTTTTGGTGGTGACACCCCGTTTTTTCCCCAAAATTTAGCTTTGTTTTCCCCATTCTGTGGGGTTATGTTTTGTGTCTTTGTATGTGGGCTTTGTGCGTATGTGGGTTTTGGGGTTTTTGCCAATTTGGGTGGGGATTATGGTATCCCGGGTGTTTTTTGGGGCGCATGTGTCGGTGGGGAACGTGCCATGACCCCATGTGTATATGTGTGTGGGTAAAGGAGCAAGCGTACTTACGAAACACACTTTTCGTATGTGTGTGTGTGTGTGTGTGTGTGTGTGGTGTGTGTGTGGTGTGAAAGTGCGCGCACGGCATATGTGTGGGGTTTGTGTGTGTGTGTGTGTGTGTGGGGGTGTGTGTGTGTTTGTGTGTGTGTGTGTGTTTCACTGCGTGCGTAAATGTTCAGAAAATGATTAGGAACAAGAACAAGACCATAAAATTACAGCAAAATAAGTGAAACCGCGCACTCTCCCCGCGCACACACACACCCCCAATCACATAAAAAATTTAAGAAACAAACTCCTCCCCCTCAAAAACAATCCCACCCCCACACACACGCCGGGGCGCGCCCCGGGGCACACAACCACACAAAACACAGGGCACACACCAAACACACACACACCCCAAAACCACACACATTTCCTCTCTCTCTTCTCTCAACCCCAACACACCAACGCTTCCACCCCAATGCCCTGTGGTCTCTTTTAAAAAAACCACGCTTTTCTTTTCCCCACTGATGAAAAACACCCCAACCACAC
>JAMYXO010003061.1:0-21367 GCA_033310375.1 Conus canariensis | reverse complement strand
GTACAACTTTAGTTCGCCATGTGCTCAGTGTGGAACAGTGCATCGCTTGTTCACCGTTCAAAGAATACCCTGACAATTCTAACACTCCACAGAAGACTATAGAGCCTTGTTGATGGCAGGCAGAATAATAATGCTTGTCACTTCGCTCCCTGCAATTAACTGTAACGCTCCAATATGTATCAGCTTCTCTCAGCTCTGCGACGAAGAAAAAATTAAAAGAGAAAAAAGAAAAAAAAAGGAAAAAAAATGCGGTAGCAAACTTGTTAGCCATCAAATCATGACACTGGTGCTTCGTGTAATGGAACGACAGAAGATCTGGATATAACTCTCCCAATAAGGCGTTTAAGTCGTCATCAGAAATATTAACTGTAATGATATATATATATATTTTATATATATACTCAGAGGCATAAAAAACGCGAAAAATAGAGACAGTGCACGATTGTTCACATTTTGAACAGGACGCAAGCAATGTCGTTGGCACGTGCAACAATAGCAGTACGTGGTGTCTTGGCCGGTTGTAACCTCTTTAACAGTGGGTGGAATGTTGCCGGTCAGCGTTTTTTGGCACGAGGAGTGCATCTGCCATGTGGACTACCTACGCCACGTGCATCAATTGTGATGCCAACATCACCGAAACGGATGCCAACATCACCGAAAGGAACCCATGGGGTGGTGAAAGCATCATGATCTGGGGGGCTATCGGCATGAATCGCTGTATTGGGCCAGTCATCTTCCAGAATGTGGGTCCAGGACGTGGTAACGGGGTCACAGCTGTTCATTACATCGACCAAGTTCTGAGGCCCCACATCCTGCCGCATTTCCAGTGGCATCCACAGAACCTGTTTCAGCAGGACAACGCAAGGCCGCACACTGCCCGTGCTACGCAGAACTTCCTGAGGCAGAACAACATCAATCTGCTGCCTCACCCAGCCCGTTCTCCCGACCTTAACCCAACGGAGCATTTCTGGGATGCCCTTCAGAGGCAGTTGAACCAGCTCAACCCCAGACCCCCAGACAGCAGCTCAGCTTGCTGTCACTGTGGGCCAGGTGTGGTGGCAAGTCCCCCAGAGGCAGACCAACACTCTGGTGCGTTCGATGTACCGCAGGTGCACAGCTGTGATCAGTGCTCGAGGTGGTCACACCAGATACTGACATTCTGCTGTTAACACAAGGGTCAAGGTCAAGTTCATGTGACCTTATTTTCTACCAGAATGAATTTGAAAGGACACTTTTGCGGTGTTTGATTGCTTTTTCTCACTTTCTATTACCAGTTCAAAGGAATCGTTGGCCAAATTACATCAAAATTTCTATACAGTTTGTTTTCGCGTTTTTTTTATGCCTCCGAGTATATATATCTGGTTATTACAGTTGCTAGATGTTTTTAGATGTTTTTGGTGTTGGAATAACTTTGTGCTTTTGATTTCGTCATGTGCATTATTTCTTGGCTTTCTCATTCTTTTTTTTTCCTTACTGTCTTTTCCGTCTGCCTCTGTCCGTCTCCGTCTCCGTCTCTCTCTCTCTCTCTCTCTCTCTCTCTCTCTCTCTCTCTCTCTCTCTCTCTCTCTCTCTCAGTCTGTCCTCTCTGACTACCAAATTTCACATGTCCTTCTGATGAATTCCTTGTAGACCGTGTTTATGATTGTCTTTCCCTTAATCGCTCCGTTGAGTTTGTGGGTCCATCGAAATAACTGTCCTCTTCCCAATTCTAACAAGGGAACACATTTAAAAGAAACATATCATTCCACCGGACAAAAGGGACAAACAAATGACAAGACAAAACACGACGCGTTTCGACAATCAGTGGTCTTCCTCAGGTAAGATAAACGACATTTAGGACAATGACGACAAAGAACGAGGAATCACTTATCTCAATTGGAGAGAACTATAAAATAGGCATTCTGGCTCCGCCCAGCTCCAACCGGCTAAAGCCGGTTTCGCTGCTGCTCCACCGGATTACCCAGAATGCCTATTTTATAGTTCTCTGGTGGGGAATTAGCCGCCTAAATTTATACAATGCCGCGTGACGGCTAACGCCTGCACTAAACGACGCCGGTGGGGAATTTAGCCGCCTAAATTTATACAATGCCGCGTGACGGCCTGCAGTAAACGACGCCCTTACTCCGTTATGTGTAACTCGACACGAACCAGCAAACAGTGCGACGCTTCGACTCGGCAATTATGCAGTTGGGTTAAGCCGTGACCTAGAATTAGTAGAGTACTACATAAAGGCAGCAAACCCTTCAGAAGTGAAGAGGAGTTGTCTCCCCGGAAAAAGAATGTAACAATTAATTGTGTTTTATCCTTTATGAAAAAAAATCGTCATTAAGTCGTTCTAGGTTCTTATTCAAGTCGGCATCACGTTCTTATTCAAGTTCTTATTTAAGTTCTTAACAAGTTTTTATTCAAGTTCTTATTTAAGTTCTTAACAAGTCAACATCAAGTTCTTAACAAGTCATCATCAAGTTCTTAACAAGTTATTATTCAAGTACTTATTCAAGTACTTATTCAAGTTCTTAACAAGTCGTCATCAAGTCGTCATTAAGTTCTTATCAAGTCGTCATTAAGTTCTTATCAAGTCGTCATCAAGTTCTTATCAAGTTCTTATTTAAGTTTTCATCAAGTCGTCATCAAGTCGTTATCAAGTTCTTATTCAAGTCACTTATAATTATTTATTAAGTTCTTGAAATTATTACTGCATATCAAATGGATCAAAATGAGATTTTGTTGTTGGCAGTTCTGGTATTCTTTTTTGTTCAGATTTTGTATTTAGTGGCTGTGATTTTTTGGGCTGCTTTGGTTTTTGCTGTCTTTCTTTATATGTTTTATAAACGTAATAACCACCCCCACCAACAGCAATGACGCCAAAAATGCCAACTCTTTTAATCCAAATAATCCATGAATACTTTGGTGTTGCGGGACTTGAAACAACTTGTTCTTGTTGTGGCTCTGGCACTGAAACAACTGGTGTTTTTTTCATTATGAGTTATATGTTGTAACTCTAATTTTCTTTTTTTGTTCCACTCTGCTAATTTTTTCCCTGCTTCAACGCGCCCAGGATTCTTTTCACGGGTCACTTTCTCCATCAACGTTTTCTGATTCTGCTCAGTCATTTTTAAGGGAAATAAAATCTATATGATTAAACGTAATTAAACCCCATAATTACCGGCGACAATAATGTTCCAAATCTGTAATATAGATCACATCCTAGAGACTCTAATGACTTTGTTAAAACTGGATCCTGCGTTAAATCATACATAAAATCTTGTTCAGAATCAATGGGCACAAATCTACTAACTAGTTTCAGTGTACAAACTAAGAACAGTTTGTCCGACACTTTTGACCATTCTTGACCCCAGTTGCGCTTCATACCTGTTGTGATACTTTACAATGTCTTGCGGCGACATCTGTTGAATCTGTTCTATGCTGAATTCATTTCCGAGGTACTGTTTTGTTTTTCCACACGCCGCCAAAGAATACAGCCTTTCCTTTTGGCGCATAATAGCTTGGTCATCAACTTGATTATTTGTAATCATAAGTTCAGGAAGTAAATCATCGCAGTTCATGTTTTATTAATAATAAATATTATTTTATTTTTAAAAAATGAGCACCGAAAAAAACTGTTGCCAACCTCGTATACCATTCTGCTGTTATTGGAGGTCTAAGTGTAGGATACACAATGCTTGGTAAAAGCTTGTTAAGAATAAAACCAGCAGATCTTGGCAAGCTAGATTTTGAAGACTCAGCAAAGTTGATTGCTGTCATTACAGCTTCATTTGCTACGAAAGACTTTCTAGTTAAGCAAGGAATAATTCCAGAAAATATAAATATGTAAAAAAAAAACATTTATAAAAATGGCTTCACTCGTAATGATGATAGGCGGCGCAGTGGTTAACGCGCTTGCTTTCAGCGGAAGTAATTACGCGTTTAGTAAACTACAAAATAACGATGAGAGAAAAAGACATAACAGAGCTATGGAGCAACTAGCCGCTGCACAAGACGCCTATGAAAAGCAAAGAATGGAGCAGTTAGATTTTATTAACGACAGACTTAAACAACAGGGACATGCAGCTTACACATTTAAAGATGTTGACCAGGCAATAAAAGAATATTTTCTAGTAACAGGCAAACAAGTTGAAACATTGCCCCCACCAAAATTCAGCGATTACTATCAACCATCAGAAAAACAAAAGATGCAAGAATATTGTTTATTGTCTTTGGCATGACCACTGTGTATTTTGTTGCACAAAGTATTGGCTGAATAAAAATGTACAAAATCTATTATTCTCCAAAAGGATATTGGAAGGGAATCACTGCAATTAAAAAGCTTAGCCAAGCAGCGGGTGTCAGTGAACAAACAGCAAAAGAATGGTTATCTAAACAAGCGATTTGGCAAATTTATTTACCTGCGCCTAAAAACCTACAGAGACCACACTTTGTGAATATAACTCCAAACGACACCCATCAAATGGACCTTCTATATTTACCCCATGATACGATTAGACGAAAAAGATTTAAGTACGCACTTACAGTCATTGATATACATATAGTGTATTATTTACGAGAAACTGACACAACAAAACGACCAGCCCCCCGAAGATCTTTTGTGAAGGAAGAACTGCAGATAATCCCGCCAGACACAGTTCCGCTTAATTAATTTACGTAAATATATTTGAGTTTAAAATGGAAGCTCAAAAGGAAGAAATCTTACATGAAACTAAAATGATGATAAAAAAAGAGACCTTAGAATTAATACAAGAATCATATGATACGTGTTCAGCTATTAAGGAAACAATTAAGTGGATTCATCGGTACATGGCAACGCATCCTGATCGCCTACGCCCAAAATCCCAAATTTTGATTATCAAAATATGGGATAAAGAATATCTTGAAAAAATAAAAAAAATTCGTGCACATCAAGCAAACATGAGAAAAATTTTGTCTGAATTGGATATTGATATGATTGAGCTTCTAGATAAATTTGAGGAAAAATATAAACCCGCGGATGAAGAAGGTATGTAATTATGCTGTTTTCCAATGCCCGATTGCATATGAAAACTCTGGATTAACAAACACACGTTTTGTGTTTGTTCTATCTAATGACTTCTTTGTTACAACAGTTGTGTTGATCTCATGTAGATTAGATCGTAGTTTTACGTTGTCATGATGAAAAGTCTTATTGTCAAACAATGCTTTTTTATAGTTGTCATGTGATATGCTTGATTGCACAACACTACGAGATATTCCCTTTGCTTTTTTGACAACTTTTTTTTGGCTTGAAAGACTGTACATTTTCGACCTTAAACCAATAAACTCCTTGATCACACCTCCAGATAATTCATCCTTCATCTTACCTAAAACCTTCTTATTAATAACTGAATGCAAAGGCGAATCTTTAGGGTAATCAGATGTGTCGTACCATCCCGCATGCCCTTTAGCTACTTCTAATTCCATGTCTTTATAGATATCTTCAGTAGGGATATCTATAACAAAGGAATCTGTATCTGTGTACAGAACTCTGGACTCTGGATACAAGGGCTTAAAGTAGTCATAAAGAAATTCTAACATCAAAAGCTTTGACAGCTCTAAAACAGTAAACCCAATAAAAACAGGTTTGTCCAATTTGACTTTCTTTTTTTTCATCATTATACCAAAAAGCTGATCATGAAATCTTCTGAAGTCCTGATAATTAGGTTTAGAAGTTAGCTTAATTGCATCGTTCTCTCTGGTGACCAATCTAACATCTTTACGCTTGTGCGGATTCTCCATAGTCTTTCCAAAACAGCTGTTGTTCATCAACTTGAAAAAGTCTTTTTCTGAAGCATCTGTGGATTTTAGTTCTGAGATCAGTGTTCTTCATTATGTATGGTTTCATGAACTGTTCTTGATCAAATGCAATTATACGATGAACAGCTGTTAACTTTAAACCATGTCTTAAATAAAATTGGAGAAGTCTGTAATGACAGACATAATTTTTTTTGTCACGAAGGTTAGGCACAAGTTTAGGCGGTTCTGTCATTGACACCTTTAGGGTTTCTGCCGCTAATGGATAGTCATTATGCAGGTCATGAAGTTCATGAGGATATTCTAAATCAACTTCTAGAATAAAGCCCCGTTGTTGATCAGCTTCTAGACTCTGAAGCCATTTTAAAAACTTTTGAATGTCTTTTACACCTCCTGTGTACATTTTAAAGTTACGTAATGGAAGTGATTGACTCATAGCCCAACCATACAGATTGTTTGCATCTAAATACATAAGATAGTTAGAAGGTTTACTTGGATCATAGTTGTCTAGGTATTTGTTGTTTGCTTTACAGTAATGGTGAGACGCCATACTAATTCCGCCACGCAATCCGTTTTCAATCATCTGAAGCATTGGTAGGTCAGACAACAGGTCAATCTGTACACCAGTAAATTTTAAGAATGCGTCCCAACTCATCCCAGGCGCAGAAATATAATGCGCAGGATCTAGACTATAATGTTTCATGCAGGTCTTTCTGTAATTTTGAAAGACATCCGCCAACAAACAGGTATCCGCCATTAAATAGGAATCATGATAGTCTCCCATCGTTTTACACTCTAACTTCTGCCACGCATCTTGAGCATGCTGGTAATCAGAATCACTGATGTCCTTTCCTCTAAGACTAGAAAAGAACGCGCCTTTAGGCGGAAGTGTATCTTCGTCAAACCTTTCCCAACTGTTCATGTACTCATAAGGGTAAACGCCCTTTCTAACAAGCGTTGGGTCAAAATATTCTTCTGTTATTGGGCAGGACTTTAAGGACATAGCCAGTGACTCTAATGAACCCATCATGTGTTGCATAGAGTCGTAGAAAGACATGTTATTTAAAGTGAAACACATGTACTTTTCTGATGACTGTGCAATGCATGACACCCTGAAGTCGCTGGTTACTGCTTGCATTATAAGGCGAGAGTCGTAACCTCGCAAGTTATGAAAGAATATAGGCAGCTTCCATGTCTTTGGTTCAAACTTTAGTTGAAGATTGCATTTACTGTGTGCTGCTCCTCTAAACTTTCCACTAATGTGATCATGGTCTCTTACTGTTGGATTCTCTGCGTCTGGGGAGAGGTCTAAACCACAAATCCAACAGTGAGTGGCTGAGTCATACTGTTGTTGGTCTTCAGGCGTCATTATGATTTCAGATAAATTCAGATTATTAGAACAGGCATTACGCACTTGCTGCATGCGTTTTAAGAAGTATTTTGCAGCATTTGGTCCTCTGTATAATTCTGGCTTTGAATGGGCGCCATCCGACCTAACAATGATGAAGGCAAATGAGCAAATCTGATGATTACTCATTAAGACTGTTTTAGGAAGTTTCTGTAGGGTTGGTCCTTCATAAGGAACAATGAGTGATTCGAAGTCTGCGTAAACAACATATGGACTAGTTTGCAACCGTTTCCAGTTCTTAAAACTAACTTTACTGCCTTCTCCGGGCGTAATTAGTTCTGTATCACAGTCAACTGGGCTGATACAATGTTTTATATGTTCGCTCGCTGCTTTAACAGATGGAATTCTTGTTAAACATTTTCTACAGAATTCTTGTTTGCTATGTTGTTTTGTAGTATGCACCAATAATCTACTCATTGTTCGTATCAATGTGTAATGCGGTAGCCCTGTTGGTGAAAACATCAGTAGTAAGTCAACATGATTTTTGTCTGGTTCGTCAATCGTTGGACTGTTCTTGGACACTTTAATCGGCTGTAGATTTGTTTCCTCATCCCATATGTATATATTAACAGTTATTGGTTTGTTTTGTTCTTCAAACTGATCAATCTGATTTACACTAACAGGAAAGGATATTCCTCTAAAGTTAAGATCATTAATGTAAGGTTCATAGTTAGACACTCTCTCTGCGTTTTTGCCGACAGGATGCAGCCTAGCAAGAACGCACCACATGAAACATTTGTTGTCTGTATTCTTTATGTTTAGAACTGCTCGTTTTGCAACTAATGATGGAGGTAGTGGAATGTAAGCCTTGCCAACAATCGGCTTATACTTAGCCTGTCTTAATCTGATGTCTAGGACTTCACCCTCTGACCAACCAGAGCCTCTCATTTTAGCTGCTTCAGAGGCTTCATTAAACTGTGTAAGAAGTTGATCTGCCCAACCGGGTGTTAAGTCATTATAAGAAAGAATAGTCTGCTGTTTAGTTGAGACCCAGACTTCTAGATTTTCTTCGTTTATTGTTATATAGTCGATTAAAACAACTAACCTTACTTTAACTGGAGGGTTTATTGTTAGTTTACTTGGAACCTGAGAAATTGCATGCACAACGCTTGCCTGTACGTTTGTTGGATCAATAACTTCTAAAACGACCTCATTTAAAGCTTTTGACAAACGCTCTTCCTCTTCCATTGCATCTAACCAAGAGTCAAAACTGTCATATATCTTATCCATGTTGAGCTTCTTTTCTAACTCAAAATATTTATTTAAATTAATTAATCAATATCAGAGGTCTTTTTGTGCTTAGACTCATAAACTAAAGTATAAACGCCCTTTGGTGTTGTTAATGTGAGCTGTTTAGAACAGAGTTTAATGTCTCGTTTACTTTTTTTAAACATTCCTTTTTTATCTGATCGGTGTCTGGCTGTTGAGAAAAAGTTGCCCTTGCCTTTCTTTGAAGATCAAACTTTTGTCTTTTGTAGTCCTCAAAATCAGCCTGTAGGCGACTAAATTCTTCATCCGTGATGTTTGAGTCAACTAGTGCTTTATTTATTAACAGTTTGAAGGAACTAAGTTTAGCTGATATTAGTTGAACCATAGCTGTGTGCTTTTGCAGTTTAGCTTTTATTTTTTTGCTGGCAGCACTTACAGCCAATGAACACAGGCCAAGAGTTAAAGACAAACCGCCTAGAGGTAAAGCTGCCGGCGCACCTACGCCTGTTGCTAAGAGACCTACACTTGTTCCTGCTGATAGAGCACTAGTGATCGATGCTCCAGTATTAACATATGTAACAGCATTAAAGACAGCAGAATACCTTCGTTTGGTTTTACTGTATTTTGAAAGGTCCTGCTCTAGTTGGGTTTGCATTTGTGTTATGTTTGTTAATCTGAAAGTTTTTATGTCTACAGCAACAGAGTTCTCTTCTTTGGGCACTTTTGGATAAACCTGAACAGACATGCTTTTTAAAAATAAAAATAATTTAGTATTGGATATCTTTTAATCTGTTATCTTGAATATTCAGCTGCGCATCATATATTAAAAACAAATATACATTAAGTGGGGTATCACTCTCTTTCTTTTTATCAATTTGAATGGTTATTTGGTCTTTAACATATCTTCCGCTTCCATGCAACTGATTATCCTCTGTCGACCTTAAGTCAATCCATAAAGCATATTTCGTTGTTAAATATTCATCAAGTCTAACATTATGAAGATGTAGATCTTTGGACACAAGATCTGCTGTTGGACTTCTATGCCTCCCGCCTCCAAAATATTTTCTTATTTCGTCAAAATGCTGATAAGGTTTAAGCCCGCTACCGTAGACTTGGTTAGGACTACCCTCAATTGAACATTGTACTTTCGTTATTTTAGGATTGATAAACTTTTCACTTTGTCTTTGGTATGGTTTTTTATCATCTTCACACAGCAATAAAATACCTTTAAGTGATCGTGCTGTAGCGCTAAAACTAAAATTCCATATAGTGTCTGCCCTGCTTTTAGGATATTTAGAATGATGAATCACTCTTTCGTAATATATTGCTAATTTTGACTGATATTGTTGCTCAATCAGCCTTGCTAAGTTAGGGTTGCTAACAATGTCAAACTCTAACGAGATGTCGAAAATGCTGTACTTTGCGTCAGTGTCTGTAGATTTAATGACACGTTTGTATTCATTAAAAGTTAGTTCATATGACAATCTGTCTTTTAATGCCCCTTGAAAGTATGGCGCATGCGCTTTTAACAACTCAAAATCTAAGGGTATGGAAAAGCGATTTCCATACGCATAACTTATAGCTTTATACTTGTTACCATCTTCAGCATCTGCGGCGTCTATTCTGTGTTTTAGTGCTTCGTTATTTTCGATTCCTTGAAACGCAAGATCGGCCCTTTCATTCGCGGTTAGCCATAGATCACAATAGATTAGAAATATGTCTGCATTGTGTAAAGAAAATATTTCTTGCCCCTCAAGTTTTATAGAAATTTTCTTAACGATTGCCCGTCCCAGATTCTGTACAACTGTCCTGTTTGCGTCTGTTGCTGATTCAAGTTCTATTTTGAAAGTAAGTCGGGCAGAGCCTGGTACAATCACTTCATCTGCTCCTAGGTCTGGAAATTTAACAGTAAGAATTTGATCTGAATCAATAGTAGATGGATTATTTGGAACAATAATATTCTGTTTATTTCCCTTCACGCCAAAGGGCTCTTTCAGTCTTCTATGCGGGTCAAGAATTGAGCCATATGCTTGTGACATTTTTTTATAAAACAAAATAAAAAGTTAATTATTTAAAAACATGGCAGGCATTGAAGATTATGATGTTTTTGATCCTGGAGACGACATGAGTGAAATGACTCCTTTGACACATCCATTACAATCATTGCGGCGTGAATTAACAGAAAGTAAGGTCAAATCATTTTATCAAAGTTTAGGCCAAGAACCTCCCGAATTTATAGACCCTAATGATTTTGAAACAAAAGATGACCATTTGTTTGTGAGAAACGACGAAGGACAACTTGTTCAGCTTACAACTAAACCAGACTCATCAAAGTTTTTAAAAAAGAGTACAATTAGACAAAGGCTCAGTGTGAGCGAACAAAATCGCCTTGGCATTACTAAACCAAAATTAGATAGGGAAGCAGTTGCTAAACTTCAAAACACACTACAAGAACTCCCAACAGAAATACAAAACATGGAACTTAAAGATTTAAGCCCAACAGCAGACGAAATAATACAAGCAGAAACCAGTTTTTCAGAAGCATTAAAAACTATGCACGATCCGCCGCTACCTATGAGAGAAATAACGGCCCTTGATCATGCTTTAAGAAGCATCAGGGGTGAGTTAACAAACAATTTAGCAAAACTGGGTGAACTAGATGAGCATATAAAAAGAGAAAAAGAAAAACTAGTTGAGGCTGATGACCACAACTTAGGACCTGGTGTTAAAGAAAGAATAACACAAAGACTAAAAGATCTTGAACAAGAGAGATCAGCAAGACTAGAAGTGTTGTCTAATAACCGAGAACAATTACGAACTCAAGCGAACAGAATAAGAGAAACTATCCAAAGAATTTTATATGAAGACACAACGTTAGCAGAACGAATAAGAACACCGTTTAGAGAGCAAGGTGTCACATTAGCAAGTGTTATAACAGCCTTAGGATTTGCAATAAGTACACTGGTGTTGGCTATTACAGGCGGTGGTGGTGGGGGGGCAGTGCCTCCAGGACCACCATCAGATAAATCATGGGTAAAAAAACAACTTGATCATCTTGCGGGTTTATTAAAAAAATTAGCCACTAAGGCCATAGACTCTTTACCTGGCATATTAGGGGGGATCGTTAGCTGGCTTTTGTCTACTGCAAGCAAAGTAGTTGGCTTTATGGCCGAGCACTTATGGACATTAGTTGTCTTAATAGTTGGGTTACTTTATAGTAAGATAAAGACCAAGTAATCCTAGGGCAGTTAATCCAATAACAAGTGCTGTCTTTTCATATTCATGGGGGTCGCTTTTATTCACCATGGGGATTGGTTGGGGGTGGGGTTTTGGGGTGATTGGTGGGACTTCTTTTTTTATTGCTATTGCTGGCTTAGAATTTATGTCGTTTTTTTCCGACCTTCTCCTCTTTACCAGCCACAAGGATTTCATTATTATAGTTTATTATTGTTCCTATCTGGAGTCTGAGGTCAGAAGGCAGCATGTATAAACCAGTGCCGACAGCAAAGTCTACTTTCGATCTTGCGTATTGCAAAACATTTTGGTACCTTTTAATACTTGAAGGCAAATCAATTGCAGAATTAATAGAATCCTCTAAATTTGCTAAATACTGTTTTTGGGCGTCAAAGCCAGTAGAAGGATCAATTATGTTTGATCTCGTTTGTGCTTGCGAACCTAGCAAACACCAAACATAAGTACGAATAGAGTCGTTTATTCGTTCTATTCCCGCTTTTGTTAGGCCCTTAGAAGTATCCAAAATAAATGTTGTCCATGCTGTTTTATGC
Source organism: Conus canariensis (assembly GCA_033310375.1). Taxonomy (NCBI): domain Eukaryota; kingdom Metazoa; phylum Mollusca; class Gastropoda; order Neogastropoda; family Conidae; genus Conus; species Conus canariensis. Next base: position 9,181 of record JAMYXO010003061.1, on the reverse strand, counting down.
TCTTGCTCTATGGACCCGAGGTGAACAGTTGTGCCTGAAGAGAAAGATGTGTAAGGAGGATTCTAATCATAGTTATACTTTCTGTGCACTCCCCAATAATAAAGAGTGCCTAAACCATGATTAAGATCCAACTTTTGTCTAAAGTCTGTCTTTGGGTCAATATCAAATTCGTTACAGATCCTTTCAAAAGCCTTGTAATCTATTCTGTTGCTGAATGGATTAAACGTTTTGTCATTTGGTAATGGCGCTTGCAGTTCAGACAAAATACGTCTGAAGGTGTAATAAAAATGAAATCTATACACTGACCTCACCAAAGGATCAGGATGATTTAAATGATCAGCATACGACACTCCACACCCAGTTGATGCGCAAAACACAGCAAAGTTTAACTGGTTCTGATAAAACTGCATCGGATGACTAAACCACACTTTCGCGATGTAGTCTTTTTTAATAGGAGGGTTAAGATAACGATCCAATGGAGTACTAACCTTTACTTGAAAGGCGTCAGACTGAGTCACAGAAATGTCAAGGGTGTCAGTTGTTATATTTTTAAGATTGTAGTGCGGCCCGACAGAATATTTTGCATTAGTATATTTGAATGCACTCATTTTTAAATTTGTTTTAAAAATGTTTGTAACAATAACAACTCAAGACAGTCCTTCGTTTTTAGAATATGCTATTGATAATAACTGCGGAACCCAAAGGGTCGCACTCCATGAAATTTTTTACAAAGTCGTATGGTTTAATATAACTGAATCCAAGGAGAATAATAAGATTAAAAAATTTGATAATAGAGGAAACTTAGTTAGCCAGTTAACCATACCTGATGGTTATTACGGGTTTTGCTCGCTAAAAGAAGCAATGAGTAACTTCGACATTACTCTCAAACTTAACAATGCAAATTTGAAAATAATGTTGGCATTCAAACCTGAAGAAGAAGAAGTAGGTTACTATTTTGATGGAGAGCTAGCTAAAATGTTAGGCTTTGCAACTGGCGATAAAGCCATTTATGGTTTTAGAGTTGCACCAGACGAAACTACTTATGAGGGAGAATATCCGCTCGATCTTGCATTACATTCATTACTCTATGTTCATTTGGACGAGCTGAGCACTGATGAAAACTTATATGATGGAAGGCCCTCAACTGTTTTAAGAGCTCTTCCATCAGGGAAAGCTGCATATTGCGATTATGAAATTATACAATTCCCTAATTTACAGTTTAAAAGATTAGCTTGTGGGAGGGTCAGATCATTTAATATAAAGATCACAGATAAAACAGGGAAAGTCGTGAAATGTGATAACCTGCACATTGTTTTAGAAATAAAATAATAAGGTGTACTAAAAATAATGTCTCGTGGGCCAGAAGAATCAGGAGTTACATTAGCGCCTGAGAGGTGTGTAACTTTAGAATTAAAAGACCTTGCAGACGTTGAGGACTTTGAACAGAACGGTGAGATAGGCACTTTGTATGGTTTTGAGTACACTAAAGATGGTTATTATAAACGCAAAGAGGTTAGCGACAGCAAAAGGTTTCCTAAACTAGAACAACTACGCAATGTAGAAGCAAATAATGCGGGTCAGTATGAATATAAAATAGTTCGAAAAACTGACAACAAATGGCACTTAGAACCATATTTAGAATGGGACATAAAATTTGAATTCTTAAGCCCATTTACATTTTTTGACCGTCAAAAAAGTTTCAGAAAAGCATTGAACTCTGGCCCTTTACATGTAAGTCTTATGCCAGAGGACAACAGTCGGAAAGAGATCGAAATAAAGCCGTTTGGGGACAAACAGTACATCCTCCACAGAAGAGAATCGGTTTTAAAGAAAGCTTCTACAAAATTACAGTTCATTCCACGCACAAAATTAGGAGACACGTTCACAATGATATTTAAAATTTCTGTCTTAAAAGATGAGGCGAGAAATGGAGCTCTGGGCGTCAGTGACAATCTTATGAAAGGAATTCTTATTAGCTGGCAAAACTTAGACGTTGACAAACTTAATGTTACTGTCGTTGTTCTTTACAATGGCGAGGATATTAAGGTCATGACAACAAGCAACAAAATTAATATTAGTCTAAATAGAAACGATCTTACAGAACTGAACTGGATTAATCTTACACATTTGGGCCTTATAGGGTTTTATTATACTGAACAAGTTTTGACAGAGAGTATGATAAAAACAATAACTGGATTAGATTAAATTCTGTTTTAAAACTATGGAGCAGACGACTTTGGTGTCAATGCCGATGTTAAACTTTATGACAAAAACCCCTCATTGTTCATTGATTTGTGGACAGACTGGTTGTGGAAAAACAATATTTGTCCTCGACCTATTACAAACAGTTTATAGTTATAATTTTGATCATATTGTAATTTTCTGTCCAACTTTAAAGTGGAACAAAGCATATCACGACAGAAGGTTTATATGGACAGATGATGAAATCTATTTAGTTGATCCTAGCAATAAACTGAGCGAGTGTTTAGAACACTGTTATAGACAGTTTGAGGGAACGCAGACACTATTTATTATAGATGACTGTTCGGCAGAAAGAGACATAGTTAGAAAAAGAAATACTTTATCAAAACTAGCTTTCAGTGGAAGACATGCTGGGATAAGTGTGTGGATTTTATGTCAAAAATATAACTCAGTTTTAAAAGACTTTAGAGAACAATTAAAGACAGTGGTTTTATTCCACATGAAAGATAGAGACGCATTTGATGAATGTATGAAAGAAAATGATGTTATTGAAAACGATCAAGAAAAACGAAGGATTAAGCAAAAACTTAAGTCTCAAAAGTTTTCTAAATTAGTGTTAAAAACAGATAATCCTACACATTATGTATGTTTGTAAAGTGTTTACTATTAGAGAACTATAAAATAGGCATTCTGGGTAAGCCGGCGGAGCAACAGCGGAGCCGGGTGAGCCAGAATGCCTATTTTATAGTTCTCAATTGGTCACAAAATGGTCGTTAAAAGAAAACCAGTGTTTCGTGTTGTACTTTGTTAGTCCCTTTTGTCTGGCGGAGTGATAACATTTTTTTTCCCTTTCAAATGTGTTTAGCAAGGGAGGTAAACCACAACCACAACCGGGCTGAGATGTAGTAGTCTTCCTGAAACTTTTCTAGGTATATGAAGTGACAATAATACACATGCATGTACAAAAAAAATGGGGAAAATAACTACAGACGTACGGAAAGAAATACAGCAAATATAAAACAAACAAACGAAAAAATAGCATTTTTAGCTAACCAAATGTCGCGCGCACACACATACACACACACACACACACACACGCGCGCGCGCGCACACACACACACACAAACATACACTCACTCACTCACAAGCACACGCACGTATGCGCCCGCACACACACACACACACACACACACACACACACACACACACACACACTGTCTGTACTTTGCACAGTGCAGTCACCGTCTCCTTTCACCAAGTTGTGTGTGTGTGGTGTGTGTGTGTGTGTGTGTGTGTGTGTGTGTTCTCTCCATTCACTGGCTATGATGATGGATCAGCAACACTGAAGGCTGTCAGAGTCTCCCTTCTGCATGTGGTCCTAAGGACAGTTCATTGGCGGCATCGTCCGTGCAGGACACATCGATGTTTCGGCCAGCAACAGGCTCGGCTTGTCCTGATCCTTGCACTGCAACTGAAGGAACAGGGCCAAACAGCGTGGAGAACGTCATGGACTTCGAGAGTACTGTGACGTAAGTTGGCAGCGTAGACAATGTCACATCCAACAGACTCACAAAGGCAGGTGCTGTTGTTTCAGCAGGCCGTTGAAGGGAGTGCTGGATGAACGTAGTATAAACGTGTGCACCAGAGTGACCAGGCGGCAGTCATTACGTCCCATGAAAGCACATATGTACAAAAAGTACAAGATTGGAGAATTTGCGATGTGCCCATGTGGGGAGTCCAAAATGGACACCGAGCACATACTGCAGGACTGTCATCTCCATGCTACTGCCAGGCAGGACACATGGCCAGAGCCAGTGGCTCTGAGGGCCAAGCTCTACGGGGGACCTGGCAGACATTCAGAGGACAGCTAACTTCATGTGGGCAACTGGCATCACCATCTGAGGGTTCGAGAAGAAGACTGCATCCCTGCTTCATGGCTGTGAAATGAAGGCAATGTACAGGAGGCAAATGAAAACACTCCATCAACTCCATCGCCCCAGGCTGCGAAATATCTTGGGTATTTCTTTGGAAGGCATGGTCTACAATGCAGAAGAGTTGGGCAGAGCAAGCTTGTCTGGTATTGAGGTATTCGTCATGAAGGTTCGGCTCCGATTTTATGGTCCGTGTAAATGGCTTTAGAGTTTCGAAGCTGGTCTTCTTCACTGAGCTGGCATCTGGCGAAAGAACCACCGGTCGGCTGGTCAAACTCAAGGCATGTATGAAACGCCCTCTAGCAGCCTGTGGAATTACACAGGTAAAATACGAGTTCAGGGCCGAAACACTTGTCCGAGGGGAGCGTCTTCTCCAAGGACCTTCTGCTCTCAAGCTGTCCCTGGAGTTTCTTCCACCTCTGACCGCAGCGCCTAATGATGGCTGTCTGAACGGGAGGTCAGGTCTTGGTGGAGTGGCGTGCACAAGCCCTGGGCAAGAAGCGTCAAGTCCACCAAGACAGAACACCGGACCTACCATCTGCTGTCGCATGCGCACAGTGCGTCTGCATCTGCACGTCTGACTTTGTGCTGCTGTGCTCAACAGCGGTGTTAATGAGTCATCTTCGTTCGTGATGGACTTCCAGTTGTCATTGTTTTTACGTTTTTTTTTTGTTTTGTTTTTTTGTTTTTTTTTTAATTAGCTCAGCTTGTACATGTGTAGCTTTGACCTTAAACTTTCACACACACACACACACACACACACACACACACACACACACACACACTCTTATCGCTGCTTGCTTTCAAGTTTGTGTTGTCCGTTGCGAATGCCATTGCTGAAAGATTATTGCTAGTTGTGCTGACCTCAGTCTTACCTTTACAGTTACTGAGGCTTTGACTTGTGTGGTTATAGAGATTTGGCTATTTCTGCGATTCTTGTTATGTTTTATTGATTTTGATACTGTGATCTCTGCTGCTTTTTTGTTTTGAGGTGTGTGTGTGTGTGTGTGTGTGTGTGTGTGTGTGTGTGTGTGTGTGTGTGTGTGTGCGCGCATGCGCGCGTGTGTGCGTGTCTGTGTGTGTGCGCGTGTAGTGGTAGTAGTATGACGTATCTAATCAGAACAAAAAAAGCAGCGGATATCAAAGTATCAAAATCAATAAAACAAACATAATCACAGAAACAGCAAAAACTCTATAACCATAACAGTCAAAGCCTCAGTACCTGTAAAGGTAACACAGAGGTCAGCACAAGCAGCAATAATATTTCAGCAATGGCACTCGTAATGGACAACGCGGACTTGAAAGCAAGCAGCGATAAGGGAAAGGAAAACGATAGGGGAGAAGACTAACAGCGGGGCCACCTACACAACGAACAATGCTACGAACACCCACGATCCATCTTCACACTACACCCACCGAGTGAACAGATCAGACCCATGCACACCCTGACCTTGACATTAGCTGCTCAGGTGTGGAATTCTTACTGCAACATCCAAATGCAGAAATACAATTTGTAGGTAATGTGACAGACTGTGAAAACACGGCACTCCGCTTTCCATCAAAACAGGGTGTGGTGTATGGCAACTGTCAGAATTCCCAAACTTTCTGTTACTTACATGCTGAACTCCCACAACACAAGACCATTGCTACGAGACTGTCGTTGACGTTTACTGGAGTACAAACCATGCGTACGTTTCCTTTCGCAACAACCCCAAACTGGGCATAACATTTGAAGAAATTAAGTGGCAACGATTGAAAGCATTTGCCGTTTCGTCAGAGCTTGGATATGTGCAATTCGAAAGCAAGCCAGGTATTTATTGAAGCAAGTGGATGACTGAACAGACATACGTATACCTGTAGGGCATGTTGTTTCATTAAGATTCATGAAGTTTCAAGATGGTGCATGTCAGGCTTATTGCAGAATCACCCCCGACCATGGAAGTGCACATCCTGTCATGAGTATATCTATATGTAGAAACGATCGCGAAGAACCGGTTAAAATATTCAACATATCAGTTATGAAAATTAACCTTCACATTCCTCAAAATTACGCGCTAAATTCATTCACAGTCTACGTTTTCTACACGATCTACAGCTTCCACTCTCCAGAACCAAAAATCAGTTCATTTGATTGCATTCAGCATGGAGTTTACTTTTTTAAAAGCTGCTTAAAGGATGGATTATGTGAGGATGGTCTGGAGGAAAAGAAACATTGCCCTACATATTCTGCGGGGTGTAGGAAGTGGATTTCACCAATGAACAGGTGTGTGGAAGTTATTTCTTCAACCCGACCGCTTCTTTACCGACGAATGGAGGACTGGTGTAAGGCGCGTGGTGGGAATCTGGCAACGTTGAAAACCGAATCAAATTACAGACACTTTCAGGAGCTGGTTCAAGCCAGACAACCTGAATTTGAATACAGATATAAATTTATGCCCATTGGCTTAAGTTGTGGTGGAAACGTGGCCCCCTTTATGTACAGAATGTTCCTCAAATGGGCTGATAAGACTATGGTATACAAAGCATTGTATGGAGGCAAGATACGGTATGCTAATCCAGGAACAATATATAAACCTGGCTGGACGCAGCTAGATTCAGAATTTGTTCTATCTGGTTCCACTCAGATTCAAAGAGTGCATTCGTTTCTTTGCGAGTATCAGTCAAAGATTCAGGAACGGTATAGGCCTGAAAATATTATGTTTCCTGTCTTAAAATCTGTTGTCGATCAAAAACATAGATACTTGGACATTTGTCCAGGGGCTCATTTCACTCGCACGTTTTTGGTCTGTGATGTTACAAGTCATTGTGGACATATTAAACCTGCGTCTGTCTGCGTGCTGTGCTTGTCTTGTCAACAAGATAATTTAACACATCCTTTCCGAAAGATGTCCTGAATACACTTACCATGTTCACCTGTGATAATGAGCCGACAGCGATCCCTTACACGCTGGTGTGCGATTTCAGATCTGACTGCTCCAATGAAAGTGATGAATCGTTTTGTATGCACCATCAATGTACACCACATACAGAATTTCGATGCGCAAATGGACAATGCCTCTCCTCCAATACCAAGTGTAACGGGTTCTCTGACTGCATGGATGATTCCGATGAAAAGTGGTCCAGAATCATGTGACCATATTGTGGAGCGACCTCTGCACTACTTACAGCACCTGCAGCTCATCAACCTTGACGGTAAAGGTTACTTCACCTCCAAGAAAATGACCGCCAAGAAACCATGTCCTGCAACTCATTTTCTGTGCGCAAGTGAAAGACTTTGCCTGCCTGTGTACACTCGCTGTAACGGGTACTATGACAGCATACACCGGGAGGATGAAACAGACTGTGACAGCGCCACGTGTGCAGGCTTTTATCAGTGTCGAGCTTCTAAGGTGTGTGTGTGCACGTGGATCACGTGTGTGATGGCTGGGGGCAGTGTCCCCAGCATGACGATGATTGGCTGTGTGACGTGACCTGTCCTGTGGGCTGCCTGTGTCAGGGACTGTCCTTTGTCTGTCCCCAGCCTTTCTCTGCTCACCTCTTCCCCAGCTTCGTTACCTGGATGCTAAGGGATCAGGGACGACGCTGTCTGATTTCATGTTCAATGCGTACCTGGTTCGTCTGACACTATCCTACTGCTCCATCGTTTCCGTGCGAGCTATACCATTGTTGAACATAAGGCTCATTGATCTGAGCAGTAATAACATCACAACCTTGGCTGTCACAGATTTCCTCTATTCACCAAGTTTGCCTGTTCTCTCTCTGGCAGCTAACCCGCTAACGTCATTAATAAAGAAAACATTTAACCACATCAAAAAAAGAATTGAGGAAGATTGATTTGTCTGAGACGCATCTGACACAATTTGACAGTGACAGCCTGATGCACGTGCCCAGAATAGAATCCTTGAACCTCTCCTTTTCAGACATATGGGTCATAGGTCAGGGGGGGTTTCAGCAAACATCACAACTAAAGGAAATAGACCTTAGAGGAACCAAGTTGAAAACATTCCTGTCGATATCTTCCTAGGGCAAAAACATGCACCCGTTATTTTTTCGTCCAATTTTAGGGTATGTTGTCGCAAAGTGCTGTCTTCAATGTTAAGCAGACCTTTCTGTGATGCACCTCGACCGATCATAGTTTCATGTGAACATCTTCTGTCTTCAAAATCGCACACACTTTTATTTTGCGTATTTAGTCTTTTTTCCGTGTGTGGGATTTTGGTCAGTGTGGTTAATCAAAGCATCTTGGAAAATCCCTTTCGGGGAAAGATGTTTGTACAAATCCTCAACTTAAAAGTCAGCTACTTGTGTATGGGGGTCTATACTAGCATTATAACTGTAGCGGATTACCAGTTCAGCGGTGACTATCTAACGTGTGAAACAGCTTGGACGAGAAGCGTGGCTTGCAAGACAGCTGGCTTTCTCTCTCTTCTTTCAGGTGAGACGTCACTTCTCATTATCTGGATAATGACTGTTGATCATCTCTTCGTCCTCTGTTTACCGTTCAGTGTGTTCAGACTGACACCAAAATCAGCATGTGTGGTCTTGGGTGTGGCGTGGCTGACAGGATCAATTCTGGCATCACTGCCTTTCTTTCATCACCATTCTCTGCCCACTCCTCGCGGCCTTAGTGGTGTATGTCAACTTCTTTTCACTAACGAACACTATTTCCTCCTACGTCTTGGCACTGTGGATGTCTTGGCCATTTTCCGCGCTACTGTCAGCCTGATGATAAGTCTGGGTCAGGTGCTAATCTGGAGGGCCACCCCGAAATGCAGGATCTTGGCTGAGGCTGGAAAACAGTGCGTGCTGCCCTCCCAGCCTTTGGTGAGCCGCGTGGGCGTGACAGCCTCAGTGACCTGGATGTCCATCATCATCCTCAGGCTGATGACCGGGGCTGGGGATGGGGGTCGTGGTGGGGGTGATGACCCGGACAGAGTGGGGGTGACGGTGGGCGTCATGGCGATACCTCTCAGTGCTTCGCTGTACCCGGTGGTGTATTGGTGGGGTTCTGTCCACGACAAACGACAGCGGGAAAAAGAGCAGCGTGT
>JAMYXO010000305.1:10000-54448 GCA_033310375.1 Conus canariensis | reverse complement strand
AAAAAGGGGCCGGGAGCGGAATACGGCGCTATACAAAACGATCCCGGGCCCCTCTCCAATCAAGGAAAGCCGCAGGCTAGACCAGTCCTGATGGAGGAGTAAGGCCCCCCACAAAATGGAAGGAACTGAGTAAAGGGCCCCCACCGGCGTGTGGATACGCCCTGACACTGCTCCAAGCCTTACCCCAGCCATGGGTTAAATGGCAAAAGCATCCAGCCTCCCGAAGAGGGTTGTCAGCTACGGCGCAGGTCCTGGGGATAAATTAGGACACACACGCATCAACGATTATGGTCATGCGTCAGACTACCTTATTGTCATGGCGTCGTCCCTATCAGCGACAACCGGGGAGGACGGAGCGGGCCCTTAGCCTCAAAGGGGCCCCACCAAGCGACCGGTGCCTCTGTTAACCTGACGGTGGGGGGAAGGCAGAGTAGAGCGACTGACCAACTACCCAGCCTCCTCCCACCCTTACAGTGGCTCAGTGGAATGCAGAAGGGACTAGGGAACAAGAAGCCAGAACTGCAAAAGTTTCTCAGCAAAAACAACATCGTGTCATCTGCACCCCAAGAAAACACACTTGAAAGATCATCGACGTTTCTTCGTAAGAGGCTATGAGACATTTCGCCAAGACCGCGAAGACAGACACAAGGGAGGAATCATTACCCTTGTCAAAAAAACTCCATCCCTGCAGTAGAGACAAACAGATCAAGAAGACAAGAACTAGAACACCTGACTGTCAAGCTCTTGCTGCCCAGTGGAGCCCTACGGATCACCAACTGCTACAGCCCATCAACCTCATCTCTTACGCTACACAACGTGAAGCTAGAAGCTTGCAGACATCTGGTGGTTGGAGATTTTCAACAGCCACTCGCAAGCTGGGGATATGAGGAAATGGATGCCCGTGGTGAGGAAGTGGAAATTGGATGATGGAAAATAATCTAGTACTCATCAACCGGGCGGACGACAAACCAACGTACTTCCCAGAGCCTGGAAAACCCACCTCCACACCAGACCTGGCAGTAGCTATGAGGACATTCACAAGCTCACGTCCCAGAGAAGTCAGCACCCAGCTTGGAGGGAGCGACCACCTGCCAGTCATTCTCAACATCTCCAGCTTAGGATGTACTGGAGCGCAACATGCAACCAAATTGGAACTTCAAACGAGCCAACTGGACCCTCTTTGCGAAAAGGCTGACCACCACACCAAAAAACATTTGCTGTGCAAATGACCTGAACAAGAACGTCCAGAATTTCACTGATTTCAATTTTTTCAGGCAAACAAAGCAGGCAATCCCAAGGGGGAAAAGAAGACATTACCTGCCATACTGGAGTGACACACTGGAACGCTTCACAAATGAAATGGACAATGCCAGAGAAGCTATGGAGCAAACCCCCACTCCCAGAGAAAATAGTGAGGCACAACAACGCCAAAGAAGCTTTCAACCAACAGAAGAAAGCTGAACTCCAAAAGAGCTGGAACGAGGGAAAACCCGCAGCCTTTAACATGGAGAAGGACACCAGCAAGCTGTGGAATCTGACAAAACCCTGAATGAAGACACCAGAGCGGGACACAGCAAAACCGTCATCGAGGTAAATGGGACACACCACACGGGAAGAAAGCAGCAAACATCCTGGCAGAATTTTACAAAGAGGAAAGCAAAGCAACAATACCCATTGCCCGAGTGCAGGAAGTCAGCAAGGAAACCAGGGAGAAGCTGAAACACCAGAACCCTACACCGTCCATGATGTCAGCCTTCTCCATGACTGAACTCAATGCAGCCATTAAAAAACTAAAGCCAAAGAAAGCCCCAGGGAAAGATGGTGTTACCAATGACATGATCAGGAGACTTGGAACCACAGCAAAACAGAAGCTCCTTCTGATCATCAACCAGTCATGGAGCTCAGGGAAATTCCCAGACCGATGGAGAGAAGCAGTCATCATCCCCATCAGAAAGAAACAAAAAGACAAAACCAAGAAATCCAGCTACCGACCAATCAGCCTCCTCAGTTGTCTGGGCAAGGTGATGGAAAGAATGGTGAACACAAGACTGCTGAAACACCTGGAAGAAAATCACCTGCTCAGCAACAACAGTCAGCATACAGGAAAAACCACAGTACGGAAGACCAGCTTGTGTACCTCGCCCAACAGATCGAAAACGCCTTTCAGGAGAAGAAAAAGGTACTCGCTGTCTTTGTGGACCTGACCAAAGCCTTCGACAAGGTATGGAAGGAAGGACTTCTCCTGAAGCTGCTAAACAAGAAAGTGGAAGGGAATATGTACCGCTGGATACGCAACTTCCTCCAGTACCGCACAGCAAGAGTTCAGCTTGATGGGAAAATTAGCCACCGAATCACTCTACAACAAGGTGTACCACAAGGAGGAGTCATCTCCCCTACACTCTTTCTCATCTTCATTGATGACATCGCTGAGAAGCTCACCAAGCACATCTCCAGAGCTCTCCACGCCGACGATTTTGCTGCCTGGAGTGCTGCAGAACATTTAACCACAGCCAGCTACAGGATGCAGGAAGCACTGGAACACGTCGGAAGATGGGCCTCTGACTGGGGCGTAGAAATCAATGCCACCAAGACAGTGGCCACAGTCTTCTCGCTGTCGCCACTGCGAGAAACCATCAGCCTGAAAATAAATGGAAGAGAGCTAAAACAAGAAGACAACCCAATGTACCTAGGCATCAAGCTGGACAAGCGGCTTACTTGGAATCCGCACCTCAAGAACATTGAAAACGAAGCAGTCAGGAAGCTCGCCATCATGAAGAAGCTGGCCGGTACATCCTGGGGCGCAAACAGCAGCATCCTGCAGAAGGTGTATGTGGGTACCGTCAGACCAACCCTGGAGTATGGCAGTTCTGCATGGGCCACTGCATCCAAGACCAACACCAGTCGCCTGAACAAAGTGCAGAATGCAGGATTGCGACTGATCACTGGTGGGATGAAGACTACCCCAATCCAAGCCATGGAGAAGCTTACTAGTCTACATTCCCTCGAAGACAGACGCGAGGAGAAGGTTTTCATCCACAGTGAAAAGTTACTGCGTATGCCTACCCACCCCATGCACACCGAGATGCAGAACCCCACCAAAAACAGGCTAAAGAGAACAAGTTTCAACCACCTGTCTAAGAGCCTGCATCGCAGCAATGAAGACCTGCTGCCTGTTTCACCAGCCGAAATGGAGATGCTTCCAAATTTTGAGGAACCAGACAATCACCTGGAAGATGTCGCAATCATCACCGAAGTTCCTGGCATTAAAAGAATGGACCGTCAAGCCCCTCAAGTAATGAAAGCTCTAGCACAGGAGATGATCGCCAACCAATACAACCCCAGTGAGTGGACCCACGTCTTCACAGATGGATCCTCAGAAGGAGCAGTCAAGAATGGAGGAGCAGGGTTCTTCATCAGACACACCAATGGAAGATTGACACACAAGGCCTTCCCTACTGGAAAGATCTCCTCCAACTACAGAGCAGAGGCAATAGCACTGCTCCACGCAGTGAGGATCTTTCTGGAACCGGCCAGCCCATCACAGAAGGTTGTCTTCTTCACAGACTGCCGATCTCTGCTGCAGGGACTTCAGAACACAAGAAATGAACAACATACGCAAGACATCAAGGCTGCCCTCTATGAACTCTCAAAACAGTCTGTCATTACGCTTCAGTGGATTCCGTCTCATTGTGGGATCATGGGCAACGAAAAAGCTGATGCTCTCTCCAAAGCAGGCAGCAAAATGGAGCAGTTCAGCCACCCCGTGACCTACAGGGAGGCCAAGACCATCATCCACAACCAGTTTCAGTCCCAGTGGAAGAGAAGGCTGGGTGCAGAGAGTGGTGCTGACCCGATCCACCAGCTCCAAAGGCACCAGCAGACAATCCTCTTCAGACTGAGGACCGGCCACTGCAGACTGCTGAGCCACCTTAACCGCCTGAAGATCACCTACACTGACCAGTGTCCATGCGGCACTGGACCCCAGACCCCTGAACATGTCCTCCTGCGCTGTCCTACTCACGCAGCTCTACGACACAAAACCTGGCCGGGGGGAGCGGAGTTACAGGCGCAGCTTTGGGGAGCCCGTTCTGACCTGGAGAAGACCGCGGGCTTCATCATGGCGGCCGGGTTACAAGTCTGACGCATCCAGCTTCAATCGAACGCAGAAGAAGAAGAAGAAGAATGCGAATAGTTTTATGTGGTTTAGGCTATTAAGGCCCTTCACAAAACGGACTATGGAGGAATGGGATGGGGAACAGGGTAGGGGGTGAGGGCAGGTGAGAAATGGAGTGAGGACGGAAGCACATACACGAAAATTATGTGGATAGAACGTTGTACAATTGGCCTTTACAAACCTTCATCTTGACATGGATCCGACATCGTGGTATTAAATACATTTGTAACTAATCCTTGGACTGTCAATCACACATAGTAATAGTCCACCTCACAACTTTACAACAAAACAGTTACGATGGGTCATAGTGAGGATTTCCTTTCACAACATCTTTGCTCCAGGTAGAAGTGATGTGTTTAACTTCGCCACAAACACGGAGGAGATTGACCAAGTTCTTCCCTCTTTCCTCAATAGTTGCCATTATTTGTGTGTGAATGTTTTGTTGACAAGATTCTGTGTGCTGCTGCACATTAGCTTCTTTAGTGAGCTAGGTGCTGTCTGTGCCACATGTGCTTGATCTAACATTAGTTTTGTGCTCTGTGTCGGGTAAATGCATCGATTTTGAATTACGTTCGGTTGCATTATTTTCCTGTTCATAGCCTTCAGTATTTTTTACTCTAACAGTCATATGGAAATCTGTTTCTGCTACGCACTTTTTCTCAGAGTCATCACACACTGTCACTAACTGTATATTGACGCCACACAGTTTCATGTAAATTTGCTGTTGATTGTTTTGAGTGTCATACAAAGACTGGGGAAGAGAGGCAGGCAAATAATTATCATTGTCAGCTACATGGTTATCAGTATAAACAGTTTTTTTCACTGTCAGCATCAGCAGCATAGAACAAACTGGGCAGAGTTGGCAAAAATAAACCAGATGGAGATGAAAAGGCTGCCTTGCCTACCCTTAGCTTCTTCTGTGTTTCACAGTGTTATCCCTGTTTACCTGGAAGGGGCACTTTCTGCGATACACAGCATGGATGCTGTGGTAGTAACGTGACAGGGAATAATCGGTTATAGTATCGAACCTCAGGACAACCACAACGTGGTTTCCTTTGCTTTCAATTTTGAACGGGGATAGCGTCATGTTCTGCAGTGCTGAGTTCAACATACTTTCTAAAGTTGACGGGAGATTCATAGCAGGCATACCAACAGACTTGTGTAGGAAACACCTGAATATTTGAATGAGCTGCTGGTTGGGGAGGAACAAAAGTGAACTTCAAAAGGCATAAACATCTCAAAGTAGAATAGGTGTCTGTTAGCAGTGGGGTAAGACATCCGTCTGAAAAAGGCACGCCTTCAGACGCCCACCCATCCAAAAGCTGCAGGTTCGAATCCAGGCAGAACAAAGAAAAAATGTGAAGAATGAAAAAAAAATGTGAAGAATAGTTAATTAGTTAGTTAGGTAGTAAGTAAGGTAGTTACTCAGTTAGTTAATTAGTTAATCAGTTAGCTAGCTATATTATTAGTTAGTTAGTGAGAATTTTTTTTTCTTTTTTGGGGGTGCTTCAACCAGACTACGAGTAGTAAAGAGCCTCTTTCTGTCTCTAAGTTTGCAATTGTCTTTAAAAAAAAAAAAGAGAGAGAAAAAATTGTATATGTCCATAAACATAAAAGAAAATAAAACGAGTAAAAGAGAAAGGAACAGAGTACAAAAAGGAAACAAAGAAACAAAGAAGAGATGGAAATAGGAAGATAAAGAAAGAAATAAGAACGACATGTAAGACAGAGAGGACTGGTGTACCATGAATATATTATGAGAAGATGGTTATAAATTGAGAATGAGAGAACTAACTTACTAACTAATTAAGTAATCAACTAATTATTTTTTTCAGTTACCCACCACGCAGACTTTGGGGTTTGTTTGCCAATTTGTTCATCTTTCTTGGTTTTGTGGTTCTTTTCCTTCATACCTTCCTTCTGTCCTTCCTTTCTTTCTTCTTTCTTTTTTTTCATCATTTGGTCTAGTGGTATCTATAAATTAGTTCTTTATTGATATACTCATTTACTTAATTATATATATATATATATACATATATATATATATATATATATATATATATATATATATACATTCACTTATTCATTATCTGTTTATTTATTAAGGCGTATATTAGGTATTCATTTATATACGTATACAATTTGTGACTTTTCAAAGAGAGAGAGAGAGAGAGAGAGAGAGAGAGAGAGAGAGAGAGAGAGAACGAATATGAATGCGAATAGTTTTATGTGGTTTAGGCTATTAAGGCCCTTCACAAAACGGACTATGGAGGAATTTGATGGGGGAACAGGGTAGGGGTGAGGGCAGGGGAGAAATGGAGTGATTACGGAAGCACATACACGAAAATTATGTGGAAACAACGTTGTACAATTGGCCTTTACAAATCTCCATCATGACATGGATCCAACATCGTGGTATTAAATAGATTTGTACTGTTTGCCAATTTCATTATCTCTTCGTTTTGTGGTTCTTTTCCTTTCTACCTTCATTCTGTCCTTCCTTTCTTTCTTCTTTCTTTTTTTGATCATTTGGTCTAGTGGTATCTATAAATTAGTTATTTATTCATATACTTATTTACTAAATTATATATATATATATATATATATAATACATATATATATTTTTTTATTCATTCATTATTTGTTTATTTATTAAGGCGTTCATTAGGTATTAATTTATGTACGTATTCAATTTGTGACTTTTTAGAGAGAGAGAGAGAGAGAGAGAGAGAGAGAGAGAGAATATGAATGCGAATAGTTTTATGTGGTTTAGGCTATTAAGGCCCTTCACAAAACGGACTATGGAGGAATGGGATGGGGAACAGGGTAGGGGGTGAGGGCAGGTGAGAAATGGAGTGAGGACGGAAGCACATACACGAAAATTATGTGGATAGAACGTTGTACAATTGGCCTTTACAAACCTTCATCTTGACATGGATCCGACATCGTGGTATTAAATACATTTGTAACTAATCCTTGGACTGTCAATCACACATAGTAATAGTCCACCTCACAACTTTACAACAAAACAGTTACGATGGGTCATAGTGAGGATTTCCTTTCACAACATCTTTGCTCCAGGTAGAAGTGATGTGTTTAACTTCGCCACAAACACGGAGGAGATTGACCAAGTTCTTCCCTCTTTCCTCAATAGTTGCCATTATTTGTGTGTGAATGTTTTGTTGACAAGATTCTGTGTGCTGCTGCACATTAGCTTCTTTAGTGAGCTAGGTGCTGTCTGTGCCACATGTGCTTGATCTAACATTAGTTTTGTGCTCTGTGTCGGGTAAATGCATCGATTTTGAATCACGTTCGGTTGCATTATTTTCCTGTTCATAGCCTTCAGTATTTTTTACTCTAACAGTCATATGGAAATCTGTTTCTGCTACGCACTTTTTCTCAGAGTCATCACACACTGTCACTAACTGTATATTGACGCCACACAGTTTCATGTAAATTTGCTGTTGATTGTTTTGAGTGTCATACAAAGACTGGGGAAGAGAGGCAGGCAAATAATTATCATTGTCAGCTACATGGTTATCAGTATAAACAGTTTTTTTCACTGTCAGCATCAGCAGCATAGAACAAACTGGGCAGAGTTGGCAAAAATAAACCAGATGGAGATGAAAAGGCTGCCTTGCCTACCCTTAGCTTCTTCTGTGTTTCACAGTGTTATCCCTGTTTACCTGGAAGGGGCACTTTCTGCGATACACAGCATGGATGCTGTGGTAGTAACGTGACAGGGAATAATCGGTTATAGTATCGAACCTCAGGACAACCACAACGTGGTTTCCTTTGCTTTCAAATTTGAACGGGGATAGCGTCATGTTCTGCAGTGCTGAGTTCAACATACTTTCTAAAGTTGACGGGAGATTCATAGCAGGCATACCAACAGACTTGTGTAGGAAACACCTGAATATTTGAATGAGCTGCTGGTTGGGGAGGAACAAAAGTGAACTTCAAAAGGCATAAACATCTCAAAGTAGAATAGGTGTCTGTTAGCAGTGGGGTAAGACATCCGTCTGAAAAAGGCACGCCTTCAGACGCCCACCCATCCAAAAGCTGCAGGTTCGAATCCAGGCAGAACAAAGAAAAATGTGAAGAATGAAAAAAAAAATGTGAAGAATAGTTAATTAGTTAGTTAATCAGTCATGTAGTTAGGTAGTAAGTAAGGTAGTTACTCAGTTAGTTAATTAGTTAATCAGTTAGCTAGCTATTTAATTAGTTACTTAGTTAGTTAATTAGTTAGTTAGTGAGAATTTTTTTTTCTTTTTGGGGGTGCTTCAACCAGACTACAAGTAGTAAAGAGCCTCTTTCTGTCTCTAAGTTTGCAATTGTCTTTAAAAAAAAAAAAAGAGAGAGAAAAAATTGTATATGTCCATAAACATAAAAGAAAATAAAACGAGTAAAAGAGAAAGGAACAGAGTACAAAAAGGAAACAAAGAAACAAAGAAGAGATGGAAATAGGAAGATAAAGAAAGAAATAAGAACGACATGTAAGACAGAGAGGACTGGTGTACCATGAATATATTATGAGAAGATGGTTATAAATTGAGAATGAGAGAACTAACTTACTAACTAATTAAGTAATCAACTAATTATTTTTTTCAGTTACCCACCACGCATACTTTGGGGTTTGTTTGCCAATTTGTTCATCTTTCTTGGTTTTGTGGTTCTTTTCCTTACTACCTTCCTTCTGTCCTTCCTTTCTTTCTTCTTTCTTTTTTTTTCATCATTTGGTCTAGTGGTATCTATAAATTAGTTCTTTATTGATATACTCATTTACTTAATTATATATATATATATATATATATATATACATACATATATATATATATATATATATATATATAATATACATTCACTTATTCATTATCTGTTTATTTATTAAGGCGTATATTAGGTATTCATTTATATACGTATACAATTTGTGACTTTTCAAAGAGAGAGAGAGAGAGAGAGAGAGAGAGAGAGAGAGAGAGAGAACGAATATGAATGCGAATAGTTTTATGTGGTTTAGGCTATTAAGGCCCTTCACAAAACGGACTATGGAGGAATTTGATGGGGGAACAGGGTAGGGGTGAGGGCAGGGGAGAAATGGAGTGAGGACGGAAGCACATACACGAAATTATGTGGAAACAACGTTGTACAATTGGCCTTTACAAATCTCCATCATGACATGGATCCAACATCGTGGTATTAAATAGATTTGTACTGTTTGCCAATTTCATTATCTCTTCGTTTTGTGGTTCTTTTCCTTTCTACCTTCATTCTGTCCTTCCTTTCTTTCTTCTTTCTTTTTTTGATCATTTGGTCTAGTGGTATCTATAAATTAGTTATTTATTCATATACTTATTTACTAAATTATATATATATATATATATATATATATATATATACATATATTTTTTTTATTCATTCATTATTTGTTTATTTATTAAGGCGTTCATTAGGTATTAATTTATGTACGTATTCAATTTGTGACTTTTCAGAGAGAAGAGAGAGAGAGAGAGAGAGAGAGAGAGAGAGAGAGAGAGAGAGAGAATATGAATGCGAATAGTTTTATGTGGTTTAGGCTATTAAGGCCCTTCACAAAACGGACTATGGAGGAATGGGATGGGGAACAGGGTAGGGGGTGAGGGCAGGTGAGAAATGGAGTGAAGACGGAAGCACATACACGAAAATTATGTGGAAACAACGTTGTACAATTGGCCTTTACAAACCTTCATCTTGACATGGATCCGACATCGTGGTATTAAATACATTTGTAACTAATCCTTGGACTGTCAATCACACATAGTAATAGTCCACCTCACAACTTTACAACAAAACAGTTACGATGGGTCATAGTGAGGATTTCCTTTCACAACATCTTTGCTCCAGGTAGAAGTGATGTGTTTAACTTCGCCACAAACACGGAGGAGATTGACCAAGTTCTTCCCTCTTTCCTCAATAGTTGCCATTATTTGTGTGTGAATGTTTTGTTGACAAGATTCTGTGTGCTGCTGCACATTAGCTTCTTTAGTGAGCTAGGTGCTGTCTGTGCCACATGTGCTTGATCTAACATTAGTTTTGTGCTCTGTGTCGGGTAAATGCATCGATTTTGAATCACGTTCGGTTGCATTATTTTCCTGTTCATAGCCTTCAGTATTTTTTACTCTAACAGTCATATGGAAATCTGTTTCTGCTACGCACTTTTTCTCAGAGTCATCACACACTGTCACTAACTGTATATTGACGCCACACAGTTTCATGTAAATTTGCTGTTGATTGTTTTGAGTGTCATACAAAGACTGGGGAAGAGAGGCAGGCAAATAATTATCATTGTCAGCTACATGGTTATCAGTATAAACAGTTTTTTTCACTGTCAGCATCAGCAGCATAGAACAAACTGGGCAGAGTTGGCAAAAATAAACCAGATGGAGATGAAAAGGCTGCCTTGCCTACCCTTAGCTTCTTCTGTGTTTCACAGTGTTATCCCTGTTTACCTGGAAGGGGCACTTTCTGCGATACACAGCATGGATGCTGTGGTAGTAACGTGACAGGGAATAATCGGTTATAGTATCGAACCTCAGGACAACCACAACGTGGTTTCCTTTGCTTTCAAATTTGAACGGGGATAGCGTCATGTTCTGCAGTGCTGAGTTCAACATACTTTCTAAAGTTGACGGGAGATTCATAGCAGGCATACCAACAGACTTGTGTAGGAAACACCTGAATATTTGAATGAGCTGCTGGTTGGGGAGGAACAAAAGTGAAACTTCAAAAGGCATAAACATCTCAAAGTAGAATAGGTGTCTGTTAGCAGTGGGGTAAGACATCCGTCTGAAAAAGGCACGCCTTCAGACGCCCACCCATCCAAAAGCTGCAGGTTCGAATCCAGGCAGAACAAAGAAAAATGTGAAGAATGAAAAAAAAAATGTGAAGAATAGTTAATTAGTTAGTTAGTCAGTCATGTAGTTAGGTAGTAAGTAAGGTAGTTACTCAGTTAGTTAATTAGTTAATCAGTTAGCTAGCTATTTACTTAGTTAGTTAATTAGTTAGTTAGTGAGAATTTTTTTTTCTTTTTTGGGGGTGCTTCAACCAGACTACGAGTAGTAAAGAGCCTCTTTCTGTCTCTAAGTTTGCAATTGTCTTTAAAAAAAAAAAAGAGAGAGAAAAAATTGTATATGTCCATAAACATAAAAGAAAATAAAACGAGTAAAAGAGAAAGGAACAGAGTACAAAAAGGAAACAAAGAAACAAAGAAGAGATGGAAATAGGAAGATAAAGAAAGAAATAAGAACGACATGTAAGACAGAGAGGACTGGTGTACCATGAATATATTATGAGAAGATGGTTATAAATTGAGAATGAGAGAACTAACTTACTAACTAATTAAGTAATCAACTAATTATTTTTTTCAGTTACCCACCACGCAGACTTTGGGGTTTGTTTGCCAATTTGTTCATCTTTCTTGGTTTTGTGGTTCTTTTCCTTCATACCTTCCTTCTGTCCTTCCTTTCTTTCTTCTTTCTTTTTTTTCATCATTTGGTCTAGTGGTATCTATAAATTAGTTCTTTATTGATATACTCATTTACTTAATTAATATATATATATATATATTATATATACACATATATATATATATATATATATATATATACATTCACTTATTCATTATCTGTTTATTTATTAAGGCGTATATTAGGTATTCATTTATATACGTATACAATTTGTGACTTTTCAAAGAGAGAGAGAGAGAGAGAGAGAGAGAGAGAGAGAGAGAGAGAGAGAGAGAGAGAACGAATATGAATGCGAATAGTTTTATGTGGTTTAGGCTATTAAGGCCCTTCACAAAACGGACTATGGAGGAATTTGATGGGGGAACAGGGTAGGGGTGAGGGCAGGGGAGAAATGGAGTGAGGACGGAAGCACATACACAAAAATTATGTGGAAACAACGTTGTACAATTGGCCTTTACAAATCTCCATCATGACATGGATCCAACATCGTGGTATTAAATAGATTTGTACTGTTTGCCAATTTCATTATCTCTTCGTTTTGTGGTTCTTTTCCTTTCTACCTTCATTCTGTCCTTCCTTTCTTTCTTCTTTCTTTTTTTGATCATTTGGTCTAGTGGTATCTATAAATTAGTTATTTATTCATATACTTATTTACTAAATTATATATATATATATATATATATATATCATATATATATTTTTTTATTCATTCATTATTTGTTTATTTATTAAGGCGTTCATTAGGTATTAATTTATGTACGTATTCAATTTGTGACTTTTTAGAGAGAGAGAGACAGAGAGAGAGAGAGAGAGAGAGAGAGAGAGAGAGAGAGAGAGAGAGAATATGAATGCGAATAGTTTTATGTGGTTTAGGCTATTAAGGCCCTTCACAAAACGGACTATGGAGGAATGGGATGGGGAACAGGGTAGGGGGTGAGGGCAGGTGAGAAATGGAGTGAGGACGGAAGCACATACACGAAAATTATGTGGATAGAACGTTGTACAATTGGCCTTTACAAACCTTCATCTTGACATGGATCCGACATCGTGGTATTAAATACATTTGTAACTAATCCTTGGACTGTCAATCACACATAGTAATAGTCCACCTCACAACTTTACAACAAAACAGTTACGATGGGTCATAGTGAGGATTTCCTTTCACAACATCTTTGCTCCAGGTAGAAGTGATGTGTTTAACTTCGCCACAAACACGGAGGAGATTGACCAAGTTCTTCCCTCTTTCCTCAATAGTTGCCATTATTTGTGTGTGAATGTTTTGTTGACAAGATTCTGTGTGCTGCTGCACATTAGCTTCTTTAGTGAGCTAGGTGCTGTCTGTGCCACATGTGCTTGATCTAACATTAGTTTTGTGCTCTGTGTCGGGTAAATGCATCGATTTTGAATCACGTTCGGTTGCATTATTTTCCTGTTCATAGCCTTCAGTATTTTTTACTCTAACAGTCATATGGAAATCTGTTTCTGCTACGCACTTTTTCTCAGAGTCATCACACACTGTCACTAACTGTATATTGACGCCACACAGTTTCATGTAAATTTGCTGTTGATTGTTTTGAGTGTCATACAAAGACTGGGGAAGAGAGGCAGGCAAATAATTATCATTGTCAGCTACATGGTTATCAGTATAAACAGTTTTTTTCACTGTCAGCATCAGCAGCATAGAACAAACTGGGCAGAGTTGGCAAAAATAAACCAGATGGAGATGAAAAGGCTGCCTTGCCTACCCTTAGCTTCTTCTGTGTTTCACAGTGTTATCCCTGTTTACCTGGAAGGGGCACTTTCTGCGATACACAGCATGGATGCTGTGGTAGTAACGTGACAGGGAATAATCGGTTATAGTATCGAACCTCAGGACAACCACAACGTGGTTTCCTTTGCTTTCAATTTTGAACGGGGATAGCGTCATGTTCTGCAGTGCTGAGTTCAACATACTTTCTAAAGTTGACGGGAGATTCATAGCAGGCATACCAACAGACTTGTGTAGGAAACACCTGAATATTTGAATGAGCTGCTGGTTGGGGAGGAACAAAAGTGAACTTCAAAAGGCATAAACATCTCAAAGTAGAATAGGTGTCTGTTAGCAGTGGGGTAAGACATCCGTCTGAAAAAGGCACGCCTTCAGACGCTCACCCATCCAAAAGCTGCAGGTTCGAATCCAGGCAGAACAAAGAAAAAATGTGAAGAATGAAAAAAAAAATGTGAAGAATAGTTAATTAGTTAGTTAGTCAGTCATGTAGTTAGGTAGTAAGTAAGGTAGTTACTCAGTTAGTTAATTAGTTAATCAGTTAGCTAGCTATTTACTTAGTTAGTTAATTAGTTAGTTAGTGAGAATTTTTTTTTCTTTTTTGGGGGTGCTTCAACCAGACTACGAGTAGTAAAGAGCCTCTTTCTGTCTCTAAGTTTGCAATTGTCTTTAAAAAAAAAAAAAGAGAGAGAAAAAATTGTATATGTCCATAAACATAAAAGAAAATAAAACGAGTAAAAGAGAAAGGAACAGAGTACAAAAAGGAAACAAAGAAACAAAGAAGAGATGGAAATAGGAAGATAAAGAAAGAAATAAGAACGACATGTAAGACAGAGAGGACTGGTGTACCATGAATATATTATGAGAAGATGGTTATAAATTGAGAATGAGAGAACTAACTTACTAACTAATTAAGTAATCAACTAATTATTTTTTTCAGTTACCCACCACGCAGACTTTGGGGTTTGTTTGCCAATTTGTTCATCTTTCTTGGTTTTGTGGTTCTTTTCCTTACTACCTTCCTTCTGTCCTTCCTTTCTTTCTTCTTTCTTTTTTTTCATCATTTGGTCTAGTGGTATCTATAAATTAGTTCTTTATTGATATACTCATTTACTTAATTATATATATATATATATTATACACACATATATATATATATATATATATATATATATATATATATATACATTCACTTATTCATTATCTGTTTATTTATTAAGGCGTATATTAGGTATTCATTTATATACGTATACAATTTGTGACTTTTCAAAGAGAGAGAGAGAGAGAGAGAGAGAGAGAGAGAGAGAGAGAGAGAACGAATATGAATGCGAATAGTTTTATGTGGTTTAGGCTATTAAGGCCCTTCACAAAACGGACTATGGAGGAATTTGATGGGGGAACAGGGTAGGGGTGAGGGCAGGGGAGAAATGGAGTGAGGACGGAAGCACATACACGAAAATTATGTGGAAACAACGTTGTACAATTGGCCTTTACAAATCTCCATCATGACATGGATCCAACATCGTGGTATTAAATAGATTTGTACTGTTTGCCAATTTCATTATCTCTTCGTTTTGTGGTTCTTTTCCTTTCTACCTTCATTCTGTCCTTCCTTTCTTTCTTCTTTCTTTTTTTGATCATTTGGTCTAGTGGTATCTATAAATTAGTTATTTATTCATATACTTATTTACTAAATTATATATATATATATATATATATATTTTTTTTTTTTTATTCATTCATTATTTGTTTATTTATTAAGGCGTTCATTAGGTATTAATTTATGTACGTATTCAATTTGTGACTTTTCAGAGAGAGAGAGAGAGAGAGAGAGAGAGAGAGAGAGAGAGAGAGAATATGAATGCGAATAGTTTTATGTGGTTTAGGCTATTAAGGCCCTTCACAAAACGGACTATGGAGGAATGGGATGGGGAACAGGGTAGGGGGTGAGGGCAGGTGAGAAATGGAGTGAGGACGGAAGCACATACACGAAAATTATGTGGATAGAACGTTGTACAATTGGCCTTTACAAACCTTCATCTTGACATGGGTCCGACATCGTGGTATTAAATACATTTGTAACTAATCCTTGGACTGTCAATCACACATAGTAATAGTCCACCTCACAACTTTACAACAAAACAGTTACGATGGGTCATAGTGAGGATTTCCTTTCACAACATCTTTGCTCCAGGTAGAAGTGATGTGTTTAACTTCGCCACAAACACGGAGGAGATTGACCAAGTTCTTCCCTCTTTCCTCAATAGTTGCCATTATTTGTGTGTGAATGTTTTGTTGACAAGATTCTGTGTGCTGCTGCACATTAGCTTCTTTAGTGAGCTAGGTGCTGTCTGTGCCACATGTGCTTGATCTAACATTAGTTTTGTGCTCTGTGTCGGGTAAATGCATCGATTTTGAATCACGTTCGGTTGCATTATTTTCCTGTTCATAGCCTTCAGTATTTTGTACTCTAACAGTCATATGGAAATCTGTTTCTGCTACGCACTTTTTCTCAGAGTCATCACACACTGTCACTAACTGTATATTGACGCCACACAGTTTCATGTAAATTTGCTGTTGATTGTTTTGAGTGTCATACAAAGACTGGGGAAGAGAGGCAGGCAAATAATTATCATTGTCAGCTACATGGTTATCAGTATAAACAGTTTTTTTCACTGTCAGCATCAGCAGCATAGAACAAACTGGGCAGAGTTGGCAAAAATAAACCAGATGGAGATGAAAAGGCTGCCTTGCCTACCCTTAGCTTCTTCTGTGTTTCACAGTGTTATCCCTGTTTACCTGGAAGGGGCACTTTCTGCGATACACAGCATGGATGCTGTGGTAGTAACGTGACAGGGAATAATCGGTTATAGTATCGAACCTCAGGACAACCACAACGTGGTTTCCTTTGCTTTCAAATTTGAACGGGGATAGCGTCATGTTCTGCAGTGCTGAGTTCAACATACTTTCTAAAGTTGACGGGAGATTCATAGCAGGCATACCAACAGACTTGTGTAGGAAACACCTGAATATTTGAATGAGCTGCTGGTTGGGGAGGAACAAAAGTGAACTTCAAAAGGCATAAACATCTCAAAGTAGAATAGGTGTCTGTTAGCAGTGGGGTAAGACATCCGTCTGAAAAAGGCACGCCTTCAGACGCCCACCCATCCAAAAGCTGCAGGTTCGAATCCAGGCAGAACAAAGAAAAATGTGAAGAATGAAAAAAAAAATGTGAAGAATAGTTAATTAGTTAGTTAGTCAGTCATGTAGTTAGGTAGTAAGTAAGGTAGTTACTCAGTTAGTTAATTAGTTAATCAGTTAGCTAGCTATTTACTTAGTTAGTTAATTAGTTAGTTAGTGAGAATTTTTTTTTCTTTTTTGGGGGTGCTTCAACCAGACTACAAGTAGTAAAGAGCCTCTTTCTGTCTCTAAGTTTGCAATTGTCTTTAAAAAAAAAAAAGAGAGAAAAAATTGTATATGTCCATAAACATAAAAGAAAATAAAACGAGTAAAAGAGAAAGGAACAGAGTACAAAAAGGAAACAAAGAAACAAAGAAGAGATGGAAATAGGAAGATAAAGAAAGAAATAAGAACGACATGTAAGACAGAGAGGACTGGTGTACCATGAATATATTATGAGAAGATGGTTATAAATTGAGAATGAGAGAACTAACTTACTAACTAATTAAGTAATCAACTAATTATTTTTTTCAGTTACCCACCACGCAGACTTTGGGGTTTGTTTGCCAATTTGTTCATCTTTCTTGGTTTTGTGGTTCTTTTCCTTCCTACCTTCCTTCTGTCCTTCCTTTCTTTCTTCTTTCTTTTTTTCATCATTTGGTCTAGTGGTATCTATAAATTAGTTCTTTATTGATATACTCATTTACTTAATTATATATATATATATATATATATATATATATATATATATATACATTCACTTATTCATTATCTGTTTATTTATTAAGGCGTATATTAGGTATTCATTTATATACGTATACAATTTGTGACTTTTCAAAGAGAGAGAGAGAGAGAGAGAGAGAGAGAGAGAGACAATGACAATGACAATGACAATGACAATGACAAATATTTTAATTGAACTAGGCCTCGTGCCCGTGTCAATGGGGACATTGGGATGGGGGGAAAAACAACAACATTGTGGAAAAAGCAAATGTAACAACAACACCACCTTGCAAGTATACATGCATTTTCTCGGCCAAGTAGATACTTTCACATTCTTCCTCAGTCATGGATGTATACATACTGATCAAAATACGTACCAATATAGATTAGGGCATATCATTTACAAATCTCACAGAGGTTACATTCATTTGTAGTTGCCTAAACACCTGTAAACCTATTCATGATCACACACACACACACACACACACACACACACACACACACACACACACACACTTGACACACACACACACACACACACACACACACACACACACACACACACACACACACACACTCGCACGCATACACTCACATATACAAGCTCTTTTGCTTTTAAAGGGGAAAAAGTACCCCGAATTATACATAAAAATATATGAACTTTACGTCCCATTCGTTTTTTTGCATCTGATTTCAAAAGCTCTA
Organism: Conus canariensis; assembly: GCA_033310375.1. NCBI lineage: Eukaryota > Metazoa > Mollusca > Gastropoda > Neogastropoda > Conidae > Conus > Conus canariensis. The sequence goes on along the minus strand of JAMYXO010000305.1, from coordinate 36,396 downwards.
GTTATGAAAGCAGCAACATCTTTAGCCATTTTATCATTGGCAAGTAATAATGACATCTTGAAAGCCGACGCTCTTGCATAATATTTAGTGGGTATGAAATGCTCTCGAACATCTTTATATTTAGGGCATACAATAAAAAAGTGATATTCAGATTCCAACTGACTTGGACAAAAAGGACAGCAGAGTGCCTCTCGGGGAACACTCGAATGCCGCAGTTTGTGAGTATTTAAACAAGATACGCCTAACCTGAATCTTATGAGATTTTTACGATTGTTCAAATTACTTACCGTAAACAGATAATTCGGTATTTGTCTAAATTGCTTAAAGGAAGAATAGAAGGAAAAGCGATCACTAACATCCATTCGGGTGTACCATTCTTGAAGATGACAATCAATCAACCGATTTCTAAATTCTAAGAGAAAACCTTTGACATTGTAAACGTTCTGGTTTTCCCATACATACCCAAAGCCATAGCGATTTAACGTAGAGCAAACTGATGAAACCCAGTTGTTCTTGCCTCGATGATGCAAATCATATAACGTGATGTAAGCTTTCTTAGGAAGGCGATTGTCCGGCATATTAACGACACGTAACCAATACTTGATACATTTAGTATAATTGTTTATATAGAGTGGATACCGACCAGTTTCTCCGTAGACTAAGGCGCTGGGTGTTTTTATGGAAACATTTAAGAATCTCTTGAGTGCAAACAAATGTACTTTTTCAATAATTGAGTTGTTTGCAGTCAAACCCCATACTTCGGCACCATAGCTAAGCATTGGCTGGACTTGACAGTCGAAAAGTTTAAAGAACAATTTCGGGGAAAGACTTTGAAACTTCCACAGTAGTTTTATAATATTGATGACTTGACGTTTTGCCTTGGATGCTAAATCCTCAAGGCAATGGGAAAAAGAAAGACCCGTGGAAAAGATAACACCTAAATATTTATACTGATTAACAATTTCTAGTTGCCTACCGTCGTAGAACCATCTTTCCCTTGAGGCGATATACCCCCCATTTCTAAACACAATAACTTTTGATTTTTCTAAATTTACGATCAAATCGAGTTTTTTTGCTGTGCTACACAAAACATTTAGTTGCTGCTGGAGACCAATGACGGTAGATGCTACGAGTGCAACATCGTCGGCAAAAAGCATAATTAGTATCTCTATGAAGTCTGGTAATAAGGGAATACCATGTTTACCGTATTGAATTATTTCTTCAGCAAGCTCATTGATGAATAGCGAAAATAAAACCGGACTGCATATTTCTCCTTGCTTCAGACCCCGGGGACACATAAAAGTGTCAGTTAAATCTCCCCCCACTTTAACCCTAGCTTTGACATCTGTGTATATGCTTTTAAGTGCATTGTACATCTTACCGTTTATACCTTTTTTCTTTAAGATTGACCAGAGTTGGTTTCTATCTACCGAATCGAAAGCCTTTTTAAAGTCAATAAAAGCAACGTATAATTTCTTGTGGTTAGATAGTTGCTTTTGTACCAGAGAAAAAAGGGTAAATATATGATCAGTAGTACTATAATTCTTTCTAAAGCCAGCCTGCACATCGTTTATTACATCACAATCTTCAATCCATTTTGTTAAACGCTTGTTTAATATGTAAGTATATAATTTTGAACTAATGTTTAAAAGAGAGATACCTCTGTAGTTGTCTGGGTTGTTTATATCACCCTTTTTGTGCAAAGGTTGAATCAGAGCTTCGCACCACATAGAAGGGAAGATGCCAAAATCAAAGAGTTTGTTGAAAAATTTCTTAAGGAAAAAGAGAATAGTGGGGGTACAATATTTATAAAATTCCCCAATTAGTCCGTCTGGACCTGGTGCTTTATTTGATTTTAAAGCCTTAACTGAATCAAGAATTTCCCCTTCAGTTATACAGACATCCAATTCATCAACGTTACCATCAGCAACAGGAAAATACTCAGTTTGAAGTTCCTGAGAATTAGGACCAGAAGGAATAAGCTCATCATTAAAGACTTGTTTGAAATGCTGAAACCATTCTTCATTGGATATTGTGTTTGGTACATGAGAACTACTTTTTAAAGACCTTACAGTGCTCCAAAACCGCTTAGAATCTTTGGCGTTTTCGTTAAGTGTATTTAAAACTTGCTGTCTATATAACTGCTGCTTGTCTCGAAGTAAGTCTTTATACTCGTTTCTAATTATAGAATAGTTAAGTCTCAGTTGAACAGCATCGGGGTTGTCATTAACTTTCACCCGACTGTACGTTCTCAATGCTTGTCTCACCTGACGGCGTTTAACATAGCACTCAGAGTCAAACCATGGGCTGTGCTTGATGTTACCTGTGACAGTTTCTTTACACATTATTTGACCAGCCATAAACAGACCTTCGTTTAGTTTCTTCAGTGCACTCTCAAAATTGACATCAATCAATTCAATTGCTTCATTAAAGGTTGAATTGACCTCGTCAGACTGAAGTACACCGATAAAATCACCTTCTTTTGCTGGATCCCATGCATATTTTTTAAATTTGGTTACCTTTAACCTTTTTGAAACCGTCTCCTGATTCGGACTGGGAAGCATTAGTACAAATTCAACAGGCATGTGCTTTGATTCTACCCGTGGGGTTACTTTCAATTCACGGCACAGTGGAACTAAGGATTGGGAGGAAATAAAATAATCAATAACACTTGCACCATTGTGAGCGATATAAGTGTAATCCCCGCTTTTATCACCAGGCAGAAAACCATTTAGAATAACCAACTCAAAATTCTGACAGATGATAATTAAATAAAGACCAAATTCATTAGTGGAGCAATCTTTTGATACACGAGAAAAGCAGTCATCACCGGTGGTATTTTCATTTATCAAGTCACCTAAATATACGGGTAGTTCTTGTGCGTTCAGCCGACCAGTTCTTGCATTTAAATCGCCGAGGATGATCACTGGAAGATCACCCGCTTGTTCAAAAGTATCCATCAGACATTGTTCAAGAAGGGAAACCCCATTATCAATCTCGGTATCTGCATAATAAACACTGTTAGCAGGGGGCAAATAAATTCCAATTAAAAGAACGTCAAGATCTAGAGCTTTAAGGTGGAGAACAATAGTATGGTCATATTCCACTGTAAGTTGTTTGACTAGTTTGGCATATGTCTTTCTTACAAGAAACACGATCCCTCCTGACAAACGTGCAGTAACAGCATCGGTTAATCTGATTCCAGGTGAAAGAAAAACTTCGTAATCCAAAAAGAGAAAAGAAGGAAATGTTCTTGAGAACGTTTCCGTCAAAACAACAAAATCGAACTGAGATATATAATTATTTACATCAGGGTCATAAACTGACGATACACCCTCAATATTATAAGTCAGAAAGGAGAGACTGTTTTTCTGACAAGTCTTGACACGGGCACGGCCGTTATCCTAGGTGACTTCATTGTAAGAAGGACACGGGGGCAGCAGGGAAGCACAGTTTTGTTCATTATTACGTCCAGGACTACCTCTTGAATGGGCCCTTAAAAATCTTTCTGTGAGCTGTGTCTGTCTGGTTCGTACTCGACTGCGAGTACAAGGACCGGAGCCAGAGAACTGGCCCTCGGTTTCACTGACCATCGACACCTGCCACGGAGAGGGCCTAGGGTTCTCCACCACCTCGGTACTGTGACTCTCGCCAGTGTTGAGACCCTCTGTCACTGTACCTATCACACCCTTGGACTGGTTTTCCACGTCGTGCGGAGGGTTTACCAGGGACACTCTCTGTTTTAATAGAGTCATGCTGTCATCAAGAACGTCTGGTGAATGTGATGGCAAGGTCGGTAGACCCTCTGATGTAGGGTCAGTCACTCCTGCTAGGTGCGGGTCCATGCAATCCTCAGTTGTTGTAGGAATCGACGGATCCCCACTTTGAGAAGAATCAGGACTGCAACCATGGCGGCCTGGGGACGCCTCAAGCAGGTTGCTTTGGTTTTGATTTTGTTTAGGACATGTAACAGTAGTCCCACTCCTGGGAGTACTTGTCCTGAGCAGGGTGGGGAATTCTTGCATGTTGTACATGGGAGGGGGACGAGAAGAAGACGACCAGGTTTGGGTAGAAACAGACAGCGGAGGGGGAAAGGTGGTAGTGGAAGGTGGAGGGGGATGGGTAGAAGTCAAGGAAACAGGCGAACGGGTGGAAATGGAAAATGAAGGAGAACAGGTGGAAGTGGAAGGCAGAGTGGAATGGGTGGAGGTAAGTGGAAGAGAGGAAGGGGTGTGACTGGAAGGAGGCAGGTGACGGGTGGAAGAGGAAGGTGGGGGGTGACGGGTGGGCGCGGAAGGTGGAGGGTGATGGGTGGAAGAGACAGGGGTAATGGGATGGGTGGGAGAGGAAGGAGGAGGGGGGTGGGTGGAATTGGAAGAGGAAGGGGGACGGGTGGAAGTAGAGGGTGGAGGGGGGCAGGTGGAAGTGGAAGGGGAAGGGGGACGGGTTGAAAGTAGAGGGTGGACGGGGACGGGTGGAAGTGGAGGGTGGAGGGGGACGGGTGGAAGTGGAGGGTGGAGGGGGACGGGTGGAAGTGTAGGGTGGAGGGTAACGGGTGGAACTGGAGGGTGGAGGGCCCGGGGCATAGGAAGTAGGATGGCGGACTGGGGGTGACCTATGGCCGGCAGAGGATGGCCGTGGGGATTTGACTGGGGTGTGGACATCAGGCGCATCTCTATTCTGAGAGCGATGCCCAGACTGTGCCCTCTGACCAGACTCATACTGACGCTGGTTCCCACGGCCTTTGGCTTTTCTGAAGTGGGGGGATCGCTGTTCTCGGAAGCATAGCCGACCATTTCTGTAGTACGCCGTCTTGCCCTGGTACCGTTGTCGGCGTAGTTCCCCTTGCTGACGGATTGTCAAATCCCCAGCCACACGGATACCCAACGTATCGGCCATCTCCCTTCTGCATTTTCTTTCTTGCAGAACGGAAAGTTTGTCACTCCAGTTCCGCAATCGCGCAATGATTGTCCGAGGTCTGCCATCTTGTTGTTTCTGACCTACGCGATGGGCTCGCTCTACATCCTCCAGAGACCAATTCTTGAAGGGGTAGAAGCGAATCAGAAGTTGAACGACTTTACGAGCGCAGGTCGTATAATCTTCGCGATGGTCCTCATGGACGTTGAAAAATCTGATGTTGTACTGACGTGAAAAAGTTTCAAGTTTATCTTGATGATCGTGCAAGTGATCAGACATATCTAAAAGGAATTCCTGCCATTGGAAGAGTTGTGAAAGACGAAGCTCGAAAACGGAACATTTTTGAGACAAACATGAAACTTGATCTTTAAGCTGTCTATTTTCATCTTTCAGAGAATAGTACAAGGACTCAAGAGTGCAAGGATAGTTCTCAGAAGTTGACTGGTTGCCACATAACGATTGAAAACACTGTTCCACCTGTACATCTTGAGTGTGTAGAGGTGCTGGGTTGGGAGGAAATCCTGGTCCAGGATTGGACTCAATATCTCCACACAGCAACAGAAACATGACTAAAAATACACACACATAGACAGACAGCATATATGAAGACCTGTCTCGGTGGGCAACCATAGTTACCTTTAGGGGTATCACTAACCCCCACTGGACAGTTTTACAGTATCTCATGGCAGCCAGCATCAGAAATGAACGGTACAGTTTGGAGAACGACACATTCCCACCTGTTATGTTGAAGTACGGGTTGTGTGAAGCACAGGTAACACTGGCATGGCTGCAGTAATCCTGTGAAGTATCAGCTCCAGTGTCCACACACAGAAAAATGAAGAGCAGGGAAAGCACAACTGTCCGGATAGGAGACACAGGCCACAGAAGAGAAACAGGTTTACACCTCACGGAAACCTGTCTCGCTCTTTTCCCCATAAAGTTTGTATAAGTCCAGAAAAACACACCACACGTGTTTCTCCAAGTCAAGTTTGATATTGGCATTATTTTGAATTAGTAACAGCACCCAAAAAGAAAAGAAAACAAAAGAAAAGACAGAACCAAAGTTAACAAGGCGGGCTACCTAGGCCCAGTTGACTGTAAAAAACACACACAAAAAAAACCCTATACTGCTGTAGTGATTACATCGCACAAGCGGAGCGCTGTCAAAAACACGTCCGTACTCCTCGGTGGCTTGAGAGAGAGTCCAGAGAGAGAGAGAGAGAGAGAGAGAGAGAGAGAGAGAGAACGAATATGAATGCGAATAGTTTTATGTGGTTTAGGCTATTAAGGCCCTTCACAAAACGGACTATGGAGGAATTTGATAGGGGAACAGGGTAGGGGTGAGGGCAGGGGAGAAATGGAGTGAGGACGGAAGCACATACACGAAAATTATGTGGAAACAACGTTGTACAATTGGCCTTTACAAATCTCCATCATGACATGGATCCAACATCGTGGTATTAAATAGATTTGTACTGTTTGCCAATTTCATTATCTCTTCGTTTTGTGGTTCTTTTCCTTTCTACCTTCATTCTGTCCTTCCTTTCTTTCTTCTTTCTTTTTTTGATCATTTGGTCTAGTGGTATCTATAAATTAGTTATTTATTCATATACTTATTTACTAAATTATATATATATATATATATATATATACATATATAAATTTTTTTTCATTCATTCATTATTTGTTTATTTATTAAGGCGTTCATTAGGTATTAATTTATGTACGTATTCAATTTGTGACTTTTCAGAGAGAGAGAGAGAGAGAGAGAGAGAGAGAGAGAGAGAATATGAATGCGAATAGTTTTGTGGTTTAGGCTATTAAGGCCCTTCACAAAACGGACTATGGAGGAATGGGATGGGGAACAGGGTAGGGGGTGAGGGCAGGTGAGAAATGGAGTGAGGACGGAAGCACATACACGAAAATTATGTGGATAGAACGTTGTACAATTGGCCTTTACAAACCTTCATCTTGACATGGATCCAACATCGTGGTAGTAAATACATTTGTAACTAATCCTTGGACTGTCAATCACACATAGTAATAGTCCACCTCACAACTTTACAACAAAACAGTTACGATGGGTCATAGTGAGGATTTCCTTTCACAACATCTTTGCTCCAGGTAGAAGTGATGTGTTTAACTTCGCCACAAACACGGAGGAGATTGACCAAGTTCTTCCCTCTTTCCTCAATAGTTGCCATTATTTGTGTGTGAATGTTTTGTTGACAAGATTCTGTGTGCTGCTGCACATTAGCTTCTTTAGTGAGCTAGGTGCTGTCTGTGCCACATGTGCTTGATCTAACATTAGTTTTGTGCTCTGTGTCGGGTAAATGCATCGATTTTGAATCACGTTCAGTTGCATTATTTTCCTGTTCATAGCCTTCAGTATTTTTTACTCTAACAGTCATATGGAAATCTGTTTCTGCTACGCACTTTTTCTCAGAGTCATCACACACTGTCACTAACTGTATATTGACGCCACACAGTTTCATGTAAATTTGCTGTTGATTGTTTTGAGTGTCATACAAAGACTGGGGAAGAGAGGCAGGCAAATAATTATCATTGTCAGCTACATGGTTATCAGTATAAACAGTTTTTTTCACTGTCAGCACCAGCAGCATAGAACAAACTGGGCAGAGTTGGCAAAAATAAACCAGATGGAGATGAAAAGGCTGCCTTGCCTACCCTTAGCTTCTTCTGTGTCTCACAGTGTTATCCCTGTTTACCTGGAAGGGGCACTTTCTGCGATACACAGCATGGATGCTGTGGTAGTAACGTGACAGGGAATAATCGGTTATAGTATCGAACCTCAGGACAACCACAACGTGGTTTCCTTTGCTTTCAATTTTGAACGGGAATAGCGTCATGTTCTGCAGTGCTGAGTTCAGCATACTTTCTAAAGTTGACGGGAGATTCATAGCAGGCATACCAACAGACTTGTGTAGGAAACACCTGAATATTTGAATGAGCTGCTGGTTGGGGAGGAACAAAAGTGAACTTCAAAAGGCATAAACATCTCAAAGTAGAAAAGGTGTCTGTTAGCAGTGGGGTAAGACATCCGTCTGAAAAAGGCACGCCTTCAGACGCCCACCCATCCAAAAGCTGCAGGTTCGAATCCAGGCAGAACAAAGAAAAAATGTGAAGAATGAAAAAAAAAATGTGAAGAATAGTTAATTAGTTAGTTAGTCAGTCATGTAGTTAGGTAGTAAGTAAGGTAGTTACTCAGTTAGTTAATTAGTTAATCAGTTAGCTAGCTATTTAATTAGTTACTTAGTTAGTTAGTTAGTGAAAAAAAAATTTTCTTTTTGGGGGGTGCTTCAACCAGACTACAAGTAGTAAAGAGCCTCTTTCTGTCTCTAAGTTTGCAATTGTCTTTAAAAAAAAAAAAAAGAGAAAAAATTGTATATGTCCATAAACATAAAAGAAAATAGAACGAGTAAAAGAGAAAGGAACAGAGTACAAAAAGGAAACAAAGAAACAAAGAAGAGATGGAAATAGGAAGATAAAGAAAGAAATAAGAACGACATGTAAGACAGAGAGGACTGGTGTACCATGAATATATTATGAGAAGATGGTTATAAATTGAGAATGAGAGAACTAACTTACTAACTAATTAAGTAATCAACTAATTATTTTTTTCAGTTACCCACCACGCAGACTTTGGGGTTTGTTTGCCAATTTGTTCATCTCTCTTGGTTTTGTGGTTCTTTTCCTTCCTACCTTCCTTCTGTCCTTCCTTTCTTTCTTCTTTCTTTTTTTTCATCATTTGGTCTAGTGGTATCTATAAATTAGTTCTTTATTGATATACTCATTTACTTAATTATATATATATATATATGTACACATATATATATATATATATATATATATACATTCACTTATTCATTATCTGTTTATTTATTAAGGCGTATATTAGGTATTCATTTATATACGTATACAATTTGTGACTTTTCAAGAGAGAGAGAGAGAGAGAGAGACTCAAGACTCAAGACTCAAGACTCAAAAACTTTATTACTCAAGGATAGAGATTTTAGGCAGTGCCTATTCTTCCAATCTGTCCTTGCTATTCTACAACATTCAACTTAACAGACTGCACATACTAATAATGACAGAAACAATGAAGAATATAGCAACATTATAATATTAACAATAACAATAGTAATAAGAATAATAATTATAGAATTAAAAAAAAAAAATTGCAAAATTACACAACACAATCAGACACGTATGTACGCGCGCTCACATGCATGCACACGCCCCCACATACACGCACTCACGCGCACACCCAAAACCAACCCCACACACACACACACACACACACACACACACACACACACACACACACACACACACATTTTCATTAGCTAATATAGAGGCAAGCATAAAAGTAGGGCGTTGAGACTATGGTCAAAAGGTTAGATTTATTGTTCAAGTAAATGTTTAAGTATTGCTGATTTGAAGGACGGCAGTGATTGACATGTTTTGGCAGATGGAGGAAGAGAGTTCCACACAGATGGACCAAAAAATGCAAAACTAGATTTGAACAAATCAATGCGGACACGTGGTAAAATGTAATTATTTGAATCATATCATGTTGTTGCCATTTGGATAAACTCAGCAAGATATGTTGGCGCCATGTTTGCATGGACTTTAAACATTAGTACTGCCTTATTATAGGTCAGTTGGCTCTGCAGTGGTAACATCATTAGTTTTGCGAATTTGCCCGTGGTTGATAGAGACTTGTCGGGAAGAATCAGCTTAATTCCCCGTCTATGCATAGAGTTGATCTTTTTTATGTGATTTTCACCGGCACCACTCCAGACAGTGGACGCATAGTTGATGTGAGAGAGGCAATGGGCTTCAAAAAATAATTTCCGGATGTGTGGTTCAACATAATAACTGAGTTTATTGAGTAAAAACAAATTGCGAGCCAACTGTTTGCAAACATGATTTATATGTGATTGCCATTTAAAGTTCTCATCAATGATCACGCCTAAGACACGATGTTCGGTAACCTGCTCGATCAAGGTTTCACTCATTTTTAGGCTCAACATAAGATGCTGTCGTTGATGTTTCTGTCTTGATGCTAGGACCATACATTTTGTTTTGTGCGGATTAAGCACCATTCGGTTTTGGTTGCACCATTCTAAGACATCAGTTATACTTTGTTGTAACGATATTTGTACACACATGATGTTTGTATCACTACAGTGAAGAGAACTATCATCAGCGAACAGATCACAGATGACATCATTGTGAGATATGTGCATCGGTAGGTCATTTATAAAAATACAGAAGAGAAGAGGTCCAAGGACAGAGCCTTGTGGAACTCCACAGCTCACTATTCCTTCAGAGGAATAAGTACCGTTTAAGTAAACACGCTGGGTCCTGTTTTCAAGATATGACTGAAAGAAGGTGACTACTGCCGGATTTTGAACATATGCAGTCATTTTTTTTAATAATATGTTGTGGTCTACAAGATCAAACACTTTTTTAAAATCGAGGAACACAGTTCCAGTGAGTTTTCTTTCGTTGATGGCTGATAGCCATGTGTCACAGAGGCGTGTTAAGGCCGTGTGGCATGAGTGATTTCGACGAAAGCCTGACTGAAATGGGTGGAACAGTTTGTGATGTTCCATATGTTTAGTTAGGTGTTTGTGAACATGCATCTCAAGAGGTTTCGATACAACAGATAAAAGCGATATTGGTCTAAAATTGTTTAAATCAGTGAGATCTCTTGATTTGGGTATGGGAATGACTTTTGCTGCCTTTAGACCACATGGGAAGACATTCTGATCAATACACAAATTATAAACATACGTAAGGGTATCAACAATGTAAGGTAGAGCAAGCTTGAGTATAGAAGCATTTAAGTTATCTGGACCCATTGCTTTTTTATTTTTAAGTTTTGAAATTAAGGAACCAACTTCATTAATAGCAAGCAAGGGGATGCTAAATGAATCTCTAGTATTTAATCGTTCTTGACAAAACGATTGGAGAACAGCTGGAGTCTCATATCGATTAAAGAATGTGACACTGGCAGCCGTTTGTACTGATTCAGTTGCCTGAAGGAAATGATTGTTGAAAGTGTTAGCAGACCACATAGTCGCAGTATTATCTGATTTCTTTCTCGACTTGTCAGTTATTTCATTAACAGCACGCCATAATGATGCTGTATCCCTGTTTGCGTTTATCAGCTTCCTAAAATGCTCAGATTTTGATTTTCTAACCAGATCTGATACTCTGTTTCTCTGCTTTTTATATTCATCTACTTTTTTTGCGGTTTTAAGTGCATCCCTTAGTGCCATTTCTATAATAATGTCTTTTGTCAGCCAGCTGGGAAGTACTCTGTGTTTTACCCTTTTTCTTCTAAGTGGGGCATGTTTATCAACGATTGAGAGAAAGATATTATACCAGGTATTATACGCTTCATTTGGATCTGTGTAATTGAGTACACTGTAGAAAGGAGCTAAGCTTAAGTCGAGGAAAAATTCATCCTTACTGAAATTTTTGAAGCAGCGATATTGAATGGTTGTGTGGCCCTTATTCTGTTGCTTTGGAAGTTTACAAGACCAAGTGCACAAAATGAGACAGTGGTCGCTTATGCTTTTGTTGCCCACTGTTATATTGGATACCATGGCTTTGTTGTTCGTGTAGATATGATCCAGCAATGTAGAAGATGTCTTTGCGATTCTAGTTGGACTATGAATAAGCTGATGCAAGCCAAAAAGTGTGGTGGTCGCATCCCAGGCAGGCTGCCGTTTTAACAGATCAATGTTAAAATCACCGAGAAGAATGACATTTGGATAGCTCTTATATACATCATCCATCATGTGTACAAAGTTGTCATACCAAAGGAAAGTGGCAGCGGGATTCCTGTACACATATCCAACTAGAAGAGGGCTGAGTTGGAGGGTTTTACCTGCAGCCACATGCATTCAACATTATCAGGCTCAAGGTCACGCCGCCTTTTTGTACAGTGAGCGATGCTTTGATGAATATATATTCCAAGTCCTGTTTCACCAGAGTGATGTGCATCGCGACGGACAAAGTTATAGTTAGTTATGGATAAAGCTGTATCAGTGAAACGGGAGTCAAGGCGAGTTTCACTAAGACCAAGCAGATGAATAGAAGGGGATTCGTTTAGAAGAAAACAGACATCATGAATCTTATTTGGCAGATGATAAACATTTAGGTGACCAATGCGTAATCCAGTATCAGTATTAATTACATTACAATGGTCCATTGCATTAATTCTAGAGCAAAGTCCTGAGCAATAAAACAAAATAGATATACTGTTACAATAACAATTAAAATATAAAATCAGCAATCATAAAATATCCAAGAACACACAAAATCCAAAAAGCAGGGCAATAAAGTTCAGTCCAAAGGACAATTCAAGTATGTGTATGATAACAATATTCAGGAAAGTATGACCAACCAAGACAAATGTCGCTTTCAAGCTGTCCGGGTCACAATAGTACAGTCATCCACAGTAACTAAGCAATACCGGGTGGGGGGGGGGGGGCAAGACTCACAGGGTTGGGGGAGGGGGGTAGGGAGGAGGAGTCAGTGCGTGGTGGGAAGGTGAAGGTGAGACGGAGCAAGCAGGAGGGAAAGAAGACACGGCTGGGGGTGAGGGGGGGGGTGGAGCTGAGAGGCAGGGGATGGGTAAATTTGGGCGGGGGGAAGGGTAGGCAAGGGCTCGGGCCTGCACTTGGAAGGCGAGACAGCAAGCTGTTATCTGAATTCCAGATACCGGAATTTCTGTTAAGCAGGGGGAGAGGGAAGATAAGGGTGCATTTGTGTCCAAGGATTGAAAGGCAGAGGAGGGAAGGGGGAGAAAGGCCACATGGGGGGAAACATCGGCACTGATGTAATGGGAGGTCTGTTAAAGTACGGCATGGGTGGCATTGCATGGTGGGAAAAGGTTTCATTAGAAGAACAACTGGATTTCTGGTGGACAATTTCAGGAGCACTGTCCAAGTGATTGTTTGAACTACGTTGGACTGTCTCTGGGGGTAAATTTGTAGGATAGGAATCAGGACGATTTCCTACTGACTGGGGGAACATGGGCTGCACACTCCAACGGAACTCAGTAGGGACAGGCTGCTTGTCTTGGTTTTCTTTTAATTTTGAAGACTGTGATCTGTTACGGTTTGTTGCGATGGGCTGTTCCTGACATAGCTCTGGGTGTGCCCCATTACCCGTATTCCGTGGAGGCCGGTTCACACGGAGTGCCAGAAACTGAATGATTTGCCGTAACCAGAGCGACAAGCCACTGGCAGACAGGTGAATACCATCCGATGTGAAATAGCTTTGAACGATCCTAAGATTTTGATCAACGAAATTTGTTTCAAACAAAAAACATGCACTTTTTTCTGCACATAGGACATGCAGTTCCCTATTCATCAAATTAATGAATTTCAAAGGAATAGGTTTTCTAGGAAGTAGGGCAGAGACAGCAATTTTGGCAGCAGGAAAAACTCTTTTCACCTGTCCCAGAAGCTGACCAAAGTCCTGCTGTAGCGTGTCTACAGAGTAGTGTTTGTGAAGGTCGTTTCCCCCCACATGCAATGCCACCCGCTGCACATCCTCTCGTATTGCACAATCTCTGAGGGCAGCAGTGACGTCAGTCACCTTCGCCCCAGGCATTGTGCGTACATGGGTGAGCCCCGTCCTGTCCAGTCTCTGTCGGTCAATATACTGAAGGTTAGAATCCCCCACAATGAAGTTGACAAGTCTGCCTTTCGGGGGAAGACGGATCCTGAATTTTGGGGTGGTTTGATTGAGCTGTCGGTCAGAGACTGCTGTGGTATTACCTATGACAGGGGTGGAGTCAGTCTGCTGTCTGTCAAAGGCTGGTTTGTTGTTGGTGACAGTGACGGAGTCGGTCACAGCGTGAGTGACAGTCTGTTCTTTGTCAGCCGTAATACCACTATGCTTAGTACATACGTCGCTAGATTGTTCCCGTTGTTTTAGTTCTGGCTGCGTTGACTTTTTTGATGGCTTTACAGTGGACGTGGTATGGTGCTGACAGTCACATGCTGATTTCAAGAGGTGCTTTTGACGGTCAGACACACTGTCAATCAGCTTCGTTTGTTCTTTCAGCTGATTGCGTAGTGTGTTGCACTCATCTTGCAGACTGTCAATTTTCTCCTGCATCGTCTGTTTTAAAATCCTCAGTTTGTTGTCAATCTGAGGCTTTTGATGCAAGATATACAGACAGATGCAGTGAAAGAAAGAGAGCACTGGATGCAATTCTTAGCTTCTGTGCTTGTACTGTCATTGGTGGCGGTGGGGTCTGTGTTGTCAGTAGAAGTGGTCCTCTCTGTGGTGGTTGTGTCAGTCTGACCAGTAGTTGTTCTGATCTCTGAGGTAGTGTGGTCAATGTCACTGGTAATTGTTCTTATCTCTGGGGTAGTGAGATCAGTGTCACTGGTAATTGTGCTTATCTCTGGGGTAGTGGGGTCAGTGTCACTAGTAGTTGTTCTTATCTCTGGGGTAGTGGGGTCAGTGTCATTGGTGGTTGTTATCTCTGGGGTAGTGGGGTCAGTGTCACTGGCAGCTGTTGTCTCTGGGGTAGTGGGGTCAGTGTCACTGGTGGTTGTTATCTCTGGGGTAGTGGGGTCAGTGTCACTGGTGGTTGTTATTTCTGGGGTAGTGGGGTCAGTGTCACTGGCAGCTGTTATCTCTGGGGTAGTGGGGTCAGTGTCATTAGTAGTTGTTATCTCTGGGGTAGTGGTGTCAGTGTCACTGGTAGTTGTAATCTCTGGGGTAGTGGGGTCAGTGTCACTGGTAGTTCTTATCTCTGGGGTAGTGGGGTCAGTGTCACTGGCAGTCTCTGTGACATCAGTGTTGACCTCACAGGACTGTGAATCACACAGTGATGCGGACTCCGTGGTGACAGGAAAGATGACGTGGTGGCTGGCTGTATCCGCAAGGAGTTCAGTGATAACGGGGCCTGCACACTGAGTTCCTGCATTGTCCTGCTGGTCACTGTTGGCGTCATCCTCGGTGATGTAGCCCAGCGCCCTGTGCTCATCCCACACATGGCTGGCATCCATGCCAGAGTCTTGAAGTTTGCCCACAATGGCACACAATATTTGAAACTCAGTCTTTGCCCATGCCTCACACTTAAAACCCTGGACTAGGCATGAGCCAGCACCCTTTTTTCTTGTTATTTTTTTGAGGAAATAGAGTGTTATTGTAAGGCATTTTTCAGTGTCATGCTTGTAGATTTGAACAAATGTCTTAGCTAAATTGTATTTTGAAACCTCCTCACAGCACAGCGGTACTTTAATAACTTTATTGCCCTCATCCCTGTCTTCCCATATAATGTTGAACGGAGAGTCAGGGACAGGGTCATTCAGGTAGCGAAGAGCTAAAGCATCACGCCAACGAGTGAGAGTTTTGAGTTGGGAACACCTGAAAGTTTTCTGTTTCGTGTCAAGCGTGGCTTTTAGTTCAGGCTTGTCTGACTGTACATTACTAACAGCAGACTGCATCGTCAATTACTGTGGACGACTTGACCATGTTGGAGGGGGGGGGGGGGGAGTTACATGTAGACTGTGACGGCCATCCTGGCCGTGGAAGACATGCTGTACTGTAGTTGTAACTTGTGAAGAAGTAGTTTAAGCACAACACAGACAGGATGGAGTGGGGAAAACCGGAACAAAGGAACACGGGTTGACGAGGTCCATCTGATCTCCACCACAAATTAATTAGCCGGTTTTTACTGCCCACTTGTACACACACTGGCCATAGACACGAACACTTGTCCCTTGTATACACTTCAGGCCGGGGTTGTTTCCTCGGCAAGGGGATCGGCTTACGGGGTGACGACAGATGAGGCCAGTTAGGGCGCCTGGAGGATCACTGCTTCAACAGCTGGAAGCAATCAAGGCGTCTCGCCGCGCGTCCGCGGCACAACGCCACAAACTGGTTGAAGAAATCTTGAGGGAAAGCAATTTCACACTGATAATTTCCCTTAAAACACACGTATTCAATTAAGAACAATCCGCTTCTGTTCACAGAAACAATGCACTAAGCACCAGGCACTGTTTGGTCAATTCTACATGGGAGGAAAACTGAATTACTTATAAAACACGACTCAGCAAATAAGCAGAACGCAGAGCACTGGAAAACACGTCCGCACCGGTCGGTGGCGGAGAAGAGAGAGAGAGAGAGAGAGAGAGAGAGAGAGAGACAGAACGAATATGAATGCGAATAGTTTTATGTGGTTTAGGCTATTAAGGCCCTTCACAAAACGGACTATGGAGGAATTTGATGGGGGAACAGGGTAGGGGTGAGGGCAGGGGAGAAATGGAGTGAGGACGGAAGCACATACACAAAAATTATGTGGAAACAACGTTGTACAATTGGCCTTTACAAATCTCCATCATGACATGGATCCAACATCGTGGTATTAAATAGATTTGTACTGTTTGCCAATTTCATTATCTCTTCGTTTTGTGGTTCTTTTCCTTTCTACCTTCATTCTGTCCTTCCTTTCTTTCTTCTTTCTTTTTTTGATCATTTGGTCTAGTGGTATCTATAAATTAGTTATTTATTCATATACTTATTTACTAAATTATATATATATATATATATATATATTTTTTTTTTTATTCATTCATTATTTGTTTATTTATTAAGGCGTTCATTAGGTATTAATTTATGTACGTATTCAATTTGTGACTTTTCAGAGAGAGAGAGAGAGAGAGAGAGAGAGAGAGAGAGAATATGAATGCGAATAGTTTTATGTGGTTTAGGCTATTAAGGCCCTTCACAAAACGGACTATGGAGGAATGGGATGGGGAACAGGGTAGGGGGTGAGGGCAGGTGAGAAATGGAGTGAGGACGGAAGCACATACACGAAAATTATGTGGATAGAACGTTGTACAATTGGCCTTTACAAACCTTCATCTTGACATGGATCCGACATCGTGGTATTAAATACATTTGTAACTAATCCTTGGACTGTCAATCACACATAGTAATAGTCCACCTCACAACTTTACAACAAAACAGTTACGATGGGTCATAGTGAGGATTTCCTTTCACAACATCTTTGCTCCAGGTAGAAGTGATGTGTTTAACTTCGCCACAAACACGGAGGAGATTGACCAAGTTCTTCCTCTTTCCTCAATAGTTGCCATTATTTGTGTGTGAATGTTTTGTTGACAAGATTCTGTGTGCTGCTGCACATTAGCTTCTTTAGTGAGCTAGGTGCTGTCTGTGCCACATGTGCTTGATCTAACATTAGTTTTGTGCTCTGTGTCGGGTAAATGCATCGATTTTGAATCACGTTCGGTTGCATTATTTTCCTGTTCATAGCCTTCAGTATTTTTTACTCTAACAGTCATATGGAAATCTGTTTCTGCTACGCACTTTTTCTCAGAGTCATCACACACTGTCACTAACTGTATATTGACGTCACACAGTTTCATGTAAATTTGCTGTTGATTGTTTTGAGTGTCATACAAAGACTGGGGAAGAGAGGCAGGCAAATAATTATCATTGTCAGCTACATGGTTATCAGTATAAACAGTTTTTTTCACTGTCAGCATCAGCAGCATAGAACAAACTGGGCAGAGTTGGCAAAAATAAACCAGATGGAGATGAAAAGGCTGCCTTGCCTACCCTTAGCTTCTTCTGTGTTTCACAGTGTTATCCCTGTTTACCTGGAAGGGGCACTTTCTGCGATACACAGCATGGATGCTGTGGTAGTAACGTGACAGGGAATAATCGGTTATAGTATCGAACCTCAGGACAACCACAACGTGGTTTCCTTTGCTTTCAATTTTGAACGGGGATAGCGTCATGTTCTGCAGTGCTGAGTTCAACATACTTTCTAAAGTTGACGGGAGATTCATAGCAGGCATACCAACAGACTTGTGTAGGAAACACCTGAATATTTGAATGAGTTGCTGGTTGGGGAGGAACAAAAGTGAACTTCAAAAGGCATAAACATCTCAAAGTAGAATAGGTGTCTGTTAGCAGTGGGGTAAGACATCCGTCTGAAAAAGGCACGCCTTCAGACGCCCACCCATCCAAAAGCTGCAGGTTCGAATCCAGGCAGAACAAAGAAAAAATGTGAAGAATGAAAAAAAAATGTGAAGAATAGTTAATTAGTTAGTTAGTCAGTCATGTAGTTAGGTAGTAAGTAAGGTAGTTACTCAGTTAGTTAATTAGCTAATCAGTTAGCTAGCTATTTAATTAGTTACTTAGTTAGTTAATTAGTTAGTTAGTGAGAATTTTTTTTTCTTTTTTGGGGGTGCTTCAACCAGACTACAAGTAGTAAAGAGCCTCTTTCTGTCTCTAAGTTTGCAATTGTCTTTAAAAAAAAAAGAGAGAAAAATTGTATATGTCCATAAACATAAAAGAAAATAAAACGAGTAAAAGAGAAAGGAACAGAGTACAAAAAGGAAACAAAGAAACAAAGAAGAGATGGAAATAGGAAGATAAAGAAAGAAATAAGAATCAACATGTAAGACAGAGAGGACTGGTGTACCATGAATATATTATGAGAAGATGGTTATAAATTGAGAATGAGAGAACTAACTTACTAACTAATTAAGTAATCAACTAATTATTTTTTTCAGTTACCCACCACGCAGACTTTGGGGTTTGTTTGCCAATTTGTTCATCTCTCTTGGTTTTGTGGTTCTTTTCCTTCCTACCTTCCTTCTGTCCTTCCTTTCTTTCTTCTTTCTTTTTTTTCATCATTTGGTTTAGTGGTATCTATAAATTAGTTCTTTATTGATATACTCATTTACTTAATTATATATATATATATATATATATATATCTAATATATAAATGGCAAATTCTGTGTGTGTGTGTGTGTGTGTGTGTGTGTGTGTGTGTGTGTGTGTGTGTGTGTGTGTGTGTGTCTCTATAGACTCAAAAAACGGCTCAACCGATTGTCATGAAATTTGGCAGGTACGTCCGTTGTGACTCGAGGATGGTTTTGGGCTAATCTTTAAAAAAATAAAACCATTAAAAACCGTTAAAAAGCTGTTATAACGGTTTCAAAGTCATATTTTTCCTCTGCTTTTGTTCAACTAGCCGTTGTTACATTGCACAGGTACAGGACTACTTCTCTAAAATTAGAACCGTTATTTGGCATCGGTTTCATGTATTACTGGCTGTAGGTCTACTTGCTCCTTTCTCCTACAGTTTAAAGTGAGTACTTGTTGGTTGTAAACGCCTAGGTTGTTCATTTGATTGGGGGTATAAACATTCTTGATAACAATTTTAGCAAAAGTGACCATTTCGTACTTCTGACAACACCGAAGCCTCCAAGCAGGTAAAGAACTAATGTAAGTGCTACTTTTTTTCTTTTCTTTTTTTTTTTTTTTTACTGTGGATCTAGATCAAGTAAGTCACGCCCGGATTCGTCATGAACATGCTTATTTTCAACTAAAGTTACTTTCTCCTGGTTCAAGGTCGTCAGGTTAAGGTCAAAACAACAGTTTCTGTCTTTTCGGTCATATAGTAAAAAAAATTGCAAGTGCGCGCATTCTACGCACACACACACACACACGCACATGCACGCACGCACGCACACACACACACACATACACACACACACACACACACACACACACACACACACACACACAGTGTGGAGAACGGAAAGATCAGCACACAAGGGACTCACGTCGGCCCGAGGATCAAGATGTGACGTCACACCGGATGCGGACGCGGACAGATGACCAGGGGAGGTAATGCTCTGCTGGACGTTAGAAGATTGTCAATGTCCACAGGACCGGCCTTGGAGATGGTCACCCTGTGGATATACAATACCCTCACCTTTCAGTTATGAACTCTCTCCTCTCTCTCTCTCTCTCTCTCTCTCTCTCTCTCTCCACACACACACACACACACACACACACATACACACACAAGCAGACACACACACGCACGTAAACTCTCACGCACGCACGCACGCACGCACGCACGCACGCACACAGACACAGACACAGACACAACACACACAACACACACACACACACACACACACACACTGACTGACTGACTGAAACCAACTTATTGTCAGATTAACTCATAGCTATACTGACAACACACACACACACACGCGCACACCACACACACACACACACACACCACACACACACACACACACACACACACACAAAATCTGACATGCCCGTCGTATGATGCTGATCTCGAAGATGAAGCAGGCCTATACGCTTCGTTTTACTGCTGTTCTCTGAACGATTTACGACAGAAACATATCACATTTCGGTATACAGAATGAGCCACTGGGATAATGCTGAAACTGCTAGCGAAACATGATGTCCAGCATCTCCTGAACAAAGAGCGATTTAGTTGTTTTCCTCACAAACGTCGGTCAGGTCAACTAATAATAATAATAATAATAATGATTTCTTATATAGCGCTTAATCAAACGAATTTCTCTAAGCGCTTTACAAAGTCATACTACATTCACCCTTCTCATATACAATAATACACCTTACACCCAACTACAAATACTATTACTACAATAACTAACAAATCCTAATCCTACCAATGTGACATTCACTTATTCTTCAAATATCACTACAAAAACTTAATCCTATAACGTTCAATCATACAACAAATACATATAATAGAGAACATACACATACGCTACATTTGAAAAGGCCCAGACGGCTATGAGTTAGGTTGTACCCCCCCCCCCCCTCTCCCCACAGCATTGACTGATTATGAGAAAATAGATGGGTTTAAGTTTAGACTTGAAAGAAGAGATAGAATCTGAATGTCTGAGACAGTCTGGCAGTCTGTTCCACGTCGCTGGAGCTTGAAAAGAGAAAGATCTTTCACCAGTAGTAGTCCTGAAGCGAGTCATTCGCAGAAGGCGGTCGTCAGCACAGGAGCGTAGTTGTCGAGAGGGGGTGTAGATTTTAAGGAGATCTGAGAGATAAGAAGGTCCATTTTCAAAGAGAGCAGAGAAAGTGAGAGTTGAGATTTTGTACAAGATACGGTTTGAGACAGATAGCCAGTGAAGAGAGTGGAGGAGAGGCGAAATGTGAGCATGTTTTCTTGCTCTACAGACGACTCGGGCTGCATGATTTTGGATTCCCTGTAATCTTTCTATCAGGTATTTTGGAAGGCCGGCCAAAAGTGAGTTGCAGTAATCTATTCTAGATAAGACAAATGCACAAATGAGAGTTTTTGTAGCATCTGTAGAGAGAAGGTGACGTACAGAGCTGATTCTTCTTAGTTCTAAATAGGCAATCTTGCAAATATTTGAAACCTGTTTCTCAAAGGAGTGGGATTGGTCAAGTATGACCCCTAGACTGCGGACAGAGGTGGAGACAGAGACAGCACAGTCATTGATAGTGACAGTTGAAGGCAGAGAAGGATGGTTAGGCTGTTTTGTCATGAACATGAGTTCCGTCTTGTCGTCGTTTAGTTGTAGTTTGTTGGTTGTCATCCAGTCCTTCAGGTCTGCAATGCAGCCCCGCGTCCGAGAAATCAGTGAGTCAGTTTCAGCAATGGGAGCCGACTGATGAAGCTGAGTATCATCAGCAAAGCTCTCATGCGACATGGCGTGACCACTGATGACGTCAGACACAGGACTAGCATACGGCACAAAAAGGACTGGCCCAAGTACAGAACCCTGAGGCACACCGTACCTAAGAGGAGAACTGTCTGAGTATCTTCCCTGTACACACACTGTCTGAGTACGTCCAGTCAAGTAAGAGATAATCCAGTCGAGAGCTGTGTCTTTGAATCCAAAGGAAGTTTGAAGCCGTGAGAACAAAATATTATGATCGATCGTGTCAAATGCTGCAGAGAGGTCTAACATTGCTAATAAGGAAACATTCCCATCGTCAAGCCCGCAGAGGAGGTCATTGACTATACGGAGGAGTGCTGTCTTACAACTATGGCCTTGTCTGTAAGCAGATTGATGAGTATTCAAAAGGTGATTCTTTTCGAGATGTTCTAGAATTTGTTCCAAAACGATCTTCTCCAATAATTTTGATAGAAATGACAAATTTGATACAGGCCGATAATTCTTTAAAACATTTTTATCTAATGAAGGTTTCTTGATCAATGGACGTACCACTGCGGACCGGAAGATTTCAGGAACGTGACCAGAGGACAAAGAGGTATTGATAACATGAGTAAGATGGGGTAGGACATCATCAATGCACTGAAAGAGCAAGTTAGTGGGAATGGCATCAAGTTCACATGATTTAGGGCTGCATCGCAAACAAAGTTTTTTGACATAGTCTTGACTAACAGGACTAAAACAAGCCAAAGGAGGTCCACAGTAAACTTTGTCATTCAGAGGATGTACAGGTGCAGTAGAATCTAGCTTTTCACGGATAGTGTCAATTTTTCCATTGAAAAACTCTAAGAATTTCTGAGGGAGCTCTTGAGTTTGGAAGATGGTGGGAAGGGGGGAGTAGCTGACTTTGCCTAGGAGACTATTTGTGACATTAAATAGTTGCTTGGCCGTATTACAGGCCAATATCTTTGAAGAATAGAACAAAGTTTTTGCTTGATGAAAATGTCAGTAACATGATTTCTCGCAGTTTGATATATTTCCCTGTGCACAGTCAGTCCCGTGGCGCGCCATCACCTCTCAGCCCCCCTCCTCTCCTGCTTGGCCTCCGACAACTCGGGACCCACTGTGTTGTGCCATTGACACAGTGAGCGATCAGTGATCAAGCGCCTGCTCACTGGAGCATGCTTATCAAGCATGGCACGGAGGGCAGAGGTCAGCTGACAGGCCGATGGCTCGCTCGGTATGGCCGTGCTCAGATCAGATTTGAAAGCCTCTATATCGATAGCAGAAATTTTCCTAACTTCCTTGTAAGTCTTTGGAACGGCGGGCCTAACGATATCTAATTCACACTTCACAGCATAATGATCCGATGCTAGGTTATCGTCAACGGTTGAGGATTTGAGAAGATGATCACTGTCTCTGTAGACTACCCAGTCTACTATGTTACCCTGTTTGTTCGTCATTTCATTCACGGACTGCTGGAGTCCGAAAGTATCTAAAATTTCTAACACCTCGGGCGTGTATCCAACTGTGGGCTTATTGAAATGGAAGTTGAAGTCGCCGATCAATAACAATGTTCCTGGAAGGTCATTTACAAATTCAAGAAAGTCTGGAAGTTCGTTGACAAACATGCTGGGCGTAAATTTGTTCTTTCTGCTGGGTACCGGTCTATAAATCCCAAAAATGTTAGTGACAGGAGCGCTAGGTAGGGACAGTTTCAGGTGAGCAAGTTCAAAGGTCCGATGCTGAAAATCAAAAGAGAGTCAAAAGAGCAATAGGGGAGCAGCTTATCCGAGATGACGAATGCGATTCCGCCCCCGCAGGTCGTGGTGGGGCGGGGGAAGGACTTGGTGGTATAGCCAGCTGGGGCGAGGTCACGTAGCTTTGGTTCATCGCCCTTTCCTTGAACCACGTTTCCGTTACACAAAGAATGTCGATATCATTGGAGAGTATAAAGTCATTTACGGCAGATCGTTTCTTTTTACAAGTATTACCAGGTGACTGAGCATTGAAAAGTGTCAGCGAAATGTTCGTTGTTGTTTGTGTGCGAGGAGCCATAGGCACTTGAATCAAGTTGCGACAGTTTACTGAGCGAGTGTGGTTGTGGCGAGAGTGGTGAGAGAGATGGGCAACATTACTGACTGTAGGTATCGTCCTTCCGTTTCCTCCTCCCTCCCCGTGCTGTGCGACAGTGAGGAAGGTCACGGCCAATCCTGAGACGCCGCAGTGTCACGTTGAGCGAAGGGTCAAGGGGTGAAGGTCGCTCCCTGCCAGCCAGCAGCTGGTCCCGTGTGTAGGTCAGGCGAGTGATTTGACGAGGGAAAGGGTGTGGGTAGTGACGCGTAAAGTCGGTCACCACAGGGTAGGGTAGTGGTGGGTGTGACAGTGGAGGGCCGTTATATGCCGTAACGGGTAGGGAGAGGTTGGGTGGTAGAGGCTGGGGTGAGTAAGCGTTGGCGAGAAAGTGAGTCAGCATGTGTCGTAGTGTTTGAGCTACGACTGCATGTTCAACGCGTCTTTGAATCATACGATTTTTACAAGGGTTTGCTCTTTTCTGCATTTTTTTTCCATTGACACCATATGACTTTCTTTGTGTAAAATTGTTAAATTGTAACCAGGCTCAATTCAGTTCATGCGTTTTATAGCCCAGACGACCACAATGGGTCGTACAGGGCTGTCATTTTTATCAATGGCCTTTCTTTGAAGTACGTGTGCAATAATGCGAAAAGTAATCTGATATACATCATAAACTTTAAGATTGACGTCGTTCTATCCTTCTGCTGTGACATTTTTCTTATTTTCTGAGGGAAGATATTTTCAAACCAACTCCTTGTCGTTTACTATGTATTACATCTGAAATGATCGTCACTGTCGTCGGTTTCTGATGCCATGGACTTAGCATCATTTACGTCGTTGTTACCTTAATTTGTTAACATAGTAACATTACCAGCAACGCCAGTGTCATAATCATCATCGCCTAGCCCTCAACAGTTTCACCACCACTTTTGTCGACCATTGTAGTCATCACCGACAGCACGAAAACGGTCGCTTTTGTCCTTTTTTCTTATACTGGGTGGTGACATTGTCTTCTTGATCATTATCGTTTTCGTTCTCACAAACTCTCCATTAGAAACAGAACAACGCACTCGACGAGTCTTCACTGCTATCGTTATCATCCTCACTGTGCTGATTTGACGATGTGAAAGAACATGAATTTCCAATGGACTGCCAGCGTGTGGCGAGTCGCTGAGGGGGTTGGATTCCCTTCTTGTCGCCCAATTCGAGGATTCTATCTTGGATCAGTGTTTGGCGCATTTCCTACTCCCAAACGGGTCAAGGACGGCAGTGGCACTATTTGTCTGCCATAATTGCTGAGAATGGAGGGATGGAATCTTCATCTTGACAAAGTCCTGACAGAACCTGAAGTGATGGCTGAGACACGTTATTTACGTACAATAGGATATTCATTCATTTGTTTATTTGTTCGTGTGCTCGCGTATTTCTCTTTTTATTTATTTCATTTATTTTATCTCTTGTGTTCGCAAGCCACACACACACACACACACACACACACACACACACACACACACGCACGCACGCACGCGCGTACGCACGCACGCACGCACGCAAAACACACACACACACACACACACACACACACACACACACACACACACACACACACATAAGTGCGCCAGCGTTATCTTGATGCATGTGAAAGTCGCGACAAAATCAGTACACTGAAAGCTTACAGAACGACAGGCAGACAGACAGAAATGTGACGAGTGGATTTTTGCAGAGGAGCTATCGAAAAGGGACATCAACATCGTGTGATTTGTGATTTTAAAATGATGTCTTGAACATCAATGTTACCAGTGAAAGAATGTATATTGTTGTGCTCAGATTAAGAAAAAAAAAAGAAAAGAAGTATGATGATGATGTGTACGTTCATGAAAGCATACAAGCATTGTGACTTATTCGAAATATGCGGCACAGACCTGTGAAAGCGAAAATCATTTACAGTGTCGACTGTGATGAACAATTTGGGGACTGCGGCACAGTTAAAGTACATATACATGAAAGCAACAGAAAAAAAGCAACTGTCAATCGAATTGTAAATATTTTCTTTTCGTTTATTGTTGTGATTTTATTATCATAATAGTAATGATACTCTCTCTCCTTCTCTCTCTCTCTCTCTCTCCTCTCTTCTCTCTCTCTCTCTCTCTGACAACTATGTGTCCTTGATCATGGGATTCAAACCCCAAAGTTCCCAGCCAGCACCCACGGTACCAACTACTGCACAACAGTGCTGACTGGTTACCCTTGTTAAATACAGCACTGACCGGTTACCCTTGTTAAATTTCATACAAGCTAAACCACAAAATACAGTCAATAATGAAATTAACTGGGGATTTAAACACATTCTGATTTTGTTGTCACCGTGTGAAATCGTGGAGAGGTACAACAGGTCAAATGGTCTTGGACAAAGCCGATTCTCACGCAAGCTCTCTCGTGTGTTTACTGCAAGTTTAGTAGCGAGAATAAGACTCAGTTCGTGAAAAATCAAACATCACATGCAAATGAACTGCACTTGTGTGGAAACTGTTTCCATTTTAACATATTCTCCTGTATGACCACCAATGTAAAGTCACTGTTCAATCTTCAGGATAAATTAGGTGTTAATCTTTTGTACAAGGTCTAAATTAGTATGGTACTGGACGAAGTACATACCATGGTTCAATCCGTCATCGCATTTAATTTCTTCTCTGCTACTTTGATAGTCAAATCACTGATTTGTTGAAATTGTTATTTTTGTAATTTCAGATGCTTTTGTTTGGTTTGATTCTCGTATAATGCTATGTTGCTATGAAAGCAACTTTGAATAAAAGAGTCTCCAACGCAAACTCTTCGACAAGGCACCCGGAAA